>PVJS01006465.1:0-59727 GCA_004027185.1 Glis glis | reverse complement strand
ACCGGGGATTGAACCCAGGGGCGTACCCCTGGCCCTATTTTTTATCCTTTACTTTGAAACCGGGTCTCACGAAGTTGCAGAGGGCCTCACTACATAGCTGAGGCTGGCCGCAAACCCAGATTCTCTGGTCTCCGCCTCCCAAGTACTGGGATTACAAGCGTGCGCCACCACGCCCGGCGTTGATACATATATTTAACAAAGGATTATATTCAGTACAGATGAACAAAATTACCAATTCCAATCTCAAAGACATACATGGGGAGATTAGGGGTGAGGGGCCCAGTAGGAAGGGCACCAAGAGATGTGTCCATGTATTTTTCTGACACTCTATACCCCAATATGATGTAAAATTGAAATACACCGAATAAATTTTAAAAACGGGTTAAAAATCTCAATAAGAGAAAAACATAAAAATGGGGTAAAATGCACCAAATAAATATGTAAAATGCGTAAAAAACTCAACAAGATAAAAACAGGGAAAATAACTTGAACATATTTCATAAATGCAAACATAGAAGTTGTAAGTAAACACATAAAAAGATGCTCATCATTAGTCTTCAGGAAAGTATGTTAAAAGCACAACGAGATATGGTTTCAAACTGTCCAGAATGGCTGAAATTAAATTCTGACAATACTAACAAGTATTGGGAGAGATACAGCAACTGAAATGCTCACTTATCACTGGTAGGATTTTTAAGAAGTCAAAGAGTTCAACAGTTTGTTCATTGTAAAGTTAAAATTATTCTGCATATTAATTAGCAATTTCACTCTAGATATTTACTGGAAATCAATTAAAATAGATGTTCCTAGCATTTAATAGGGTGATAGATTATCCAGTTATAATAGATAGTAATTGGATAGAATATAAATATCTTCATTAGGAAGCTAGATTCATATGTGTTTGTATATCCATACGATGTAATACCACTCAGCAGTAAAGGGAATAAACACGGATAATCATGAATAAACATGAACAACAATATAATCTCAGAGACATAATGCTGAGCAAAGAAGCAAGGAGTATCTAAGGGCTTATGCAAGAATTTAATTTATGTGAAATTCTAGGACAGACAAAATTAATTTATAGTGATAGTAATAAGTGACTATCTAGGATGAAAGCCACTAACTTCAAAAGGTCACGTGAGCGCTTACTAGGCACATGGAAATGCCCTACATATTTAACCGACTTGGTGGAAACACAGATACTGAACTGTAAACTTAAAGGTTTGAGTTGTACTGCCTGTGAATTGTACCTCAACAATAAAAATAATCTTATTGTTAACAATAATGGTGAAATTTAGAATAAACAACACTCTTAATGATTAGTGGATCTATGGTCAATCCCTAAGCTTCTCACACTGTACTATGGGATGATTTAGTGATGGACTAAACCTGTTAGTCATCTTTTAATAAATACACACGTTTTTTTCAATAAAATACTAATATTACATGTAGCTTAAGTTTTGTTAAAAAAAGTAACTACATGTAAAATCATAATTAAGTAATTATCACAAGCCTACTTTAGGGTCTCATTTCATGGATACTAATTAGATTAATACATTCTCTGATTAATAAAGTCTACTCAGCTACTCCTTTATGGCTCAGAACATGCAAGGATCCGCTTGGTGACCAGCTATAAGAGAAAACTTAATTCCATACCCTAAACATGTCCTATATGCTGAACTTTCTTTGTTATATAAACAGATCATAAGTAGCAAATTGGTGTATACAATCCAAATTTAGCCCACAGGCACATCTCATATGGGCCACACATTCTTGGCCTGTTCTATGTTTGTTTCTTTATTCTTTTTCTAAAATTTAAATGTGGGCAAATTATCATAGAAAGCTATATTTTTCTTCACTTGAATTATTTGAAAATCTGAACATTTGGCATAGTGAGTCCCCATTTTCACCTGGTACTCTGCACACTGCCACAGTTCCTACTACTCCCCAGTGTTTATCCTTGTACTGAGGCCAAGAATCAGTTGCTTTGTAGTTGTTATTTTAACACAGGAATGAGTTGGCAGATCATACTCTGATAAACTTTAGAAGCAAATAGGTAGAAGCTAAAATAAAAATACATATACTAAGCCAGGTGTGGTGGTGCACGCTTGTGATCCCAGTTCTTAGGAGGCTGAGACAGGAGGATCGCAGGTTCGAGGACAGCCTCAGCAAGTAGTGAGACTCTCATCAACCTAGTGAGACCGTGTTTCAAAATAAAAATAAAATAGGGCTGGGGTGTAGCTCGGAGGTAGAATGTCCCTGGGCTCAATCCCCAGTACCACAATAAATACATATACTATATGTTATATATAGTATATGATCAAATACATATATATATAGTATATAATCAATTACTAAACTGGATTTAAAAATATTTATGTGTTTAAATTTTTGTTCTCAAAGAGAAAGCTCAGTGTTAACTAAAAAGTTTGAAAGGTTTGGTGAAATATGTCCTACAGGCTGTTTTTTAGGCAACTATATAATCTAATATTGTACCTGTTTACAACAAGATGTCATCTAAGTCCTTAACAAAAATTACTTACTGTAATAAAATAAAAAAATGTTAACAATAATAGTTATATGACCATGATAACATTGATGAAGAAAGATAAATTTATAAAAACAAAAGGCATGGAAAAAAAGTAACTTTGGGCTTTTATTTTAAAAAAATTATATGTAACTCCATCTGATAATTCGCTATCATACTAACTGTAAAACATAACTGAATCCAAAAATCTGTCACTGTGTCAAAAATAGTACCTTGGTAAATATACAAATAAAATTTCTATAAGACATTATTGTCAAAGATCATTTTTTTTACAGTACTGGGAATGGAACCCACGGACTCTCTATCACTGAACTACATCCCCAGTCCTTTTTATTTATTTTGAAACAGTATCTCACTAAGTTGCCGAGGCTGGCCTCAAAATTGCAATCCTTTCAAATGTTAATATTTTTATATGTATGTATAAATTATTTCAGAGTGGCTCTGCAATAGATGACATTTTAACCACAAATAAATTACGATGGGAAGAATTAGCAGGCCCTGTTTGCATACTTTATACTACAAAGTTGTCCCTCATATCTATGGGGATTGGTTTCAGGAACTCCCACAGATAATATCTGTAGATGCTCAAGTCCTTCATATACAATGGCATCGTATTTGCAATATAATCTATGAACACCCTTTCGTATATTTTAAATCATCTCTACATCACTTATAACACCTAATAAAATGTAAGTTATATGTAAATAATTGCTATACTGTATTGCTTAGAGAATAATGATAAGAAAGAGCCTATGCATGGTCAGTATAGATACAATTTTTCTAAATATTTTTAATCTGCAGTTAATTAAATCCATGAACGCAGAATCCATGGATGTGGAGGGACAACTGTATTATTTATCTGTCTTTGCATGAAGTCAACAGAACTCAGTGATATAAACAGCCTCCTCATCTTCTAATGGTAAAACTAAACCATAAAGATTAAAGAGAATTTTATCTTCTTATCCAGAAAATTAAGTAGTTCTGTTAGGTTCTTGTAAGATATATATATATATATATATATATATTAATTAGTATCCCCTAAAAGATCATCAATTCTAAAATGATAACATCTTACTGTTGAAAACTCTTATAAATGAACTGTAACAGCAGTAACTGTGTTCCTCTGGGTCAACTGCTTATCAAATGGCGCATGATTCAATACATGATGAGATGTGCACAATTTATCTTTGTGTGATCCACAAGAAATTCAAGTGCATAATTAGATTATCCATGCCTGTCAAAAGAACAAAAGAGAGCTCGTTACGTGGGAGATAAAGAAACGGAATAAATATGGACCAAGGTGGCAAGATATTAGAATGGTCCAAGAGAAAAATATTGCTTTAGGAAGGGCTAGGGGCAACACTAAAAAAGCAATCAAGCCTTATGTTTGAAACTCTAGAGTCATATTTATAATTCAAATATATAAGATGATTTTAACTATATATAACACATTTTATTACATAGTAGGTATCAAGTGCATATACCTAACCTAGAAAATCACAAATAAAATGTAACAGTGTTAGCTGAGCATGATGGCACACACCTGTGATCCTAGTACTTAGGAGGCTGAGACAGGAGATTTGTAGGTTCAAGGTAAGCCTCAACAATTTAGTGAGGCCCTCAGCAACTTAGTGAGACTGTTTCCAAATAAAAAGTAAAATAGGGCTGGTATGTAGCTTGGAGGTAGAATATCCCTGAGTTCAACCCTCAGTACAAAAAATATATATACAGTGTTTTAATCTGAAAAGAGAAATTTGGGAAACTAAGGGATTTTCTTTATCAATGTCTACATTGCTTGATTTATTTTAATTAAAATAAATTATTTGTATAATTTGTAAAAATTTTTTTAATACCAACACATATTTAAAAGCATACCAGAAAGATGCTATGATTCGGATGTAGCTTTTCCCCCAAAGGTTCAGTAACAGTATAGAAAGGTGGTAGGAGCTTTAAGAAAGCCCAAGCTGGAGGTGACTGGATCAAGACCACCCTTGCAAAGGACCAATGCTGGCCTCACAACGTGAGCCTGGTCTTGCAGGAGTAGATTAGCTCCTTAAAAGAGAAAGCCTGGCCTCTTCCCCATCATCTTGCTTCCTCTCTTGCCACTGATCTCGTCTGCAGGGCACCCCATCCTTGTGATGCCGTCTGCCACGTTGTGACGTAGCCAGAAAGCCCTTGTCAGAAGCCAAACAGATGGGACCAACAAATCTTGGGCTTTCAGTCACCAAGACAGTAAGAAAAATAATCCCCTTTTCTTTAAAAAGTTTCCTACCTCCTGTATTTTATTACAGCAACAGAAAACAATCTATGACAAAAGATAAACATCAAAATGGAACACTTTTGAGTAGTAGAATTGTAGAGAATTCCTAAATCGTCCATCTATTTTTCACTTTAGTAATCAATACAATATTTTAAATGTGCAGTGTGTTGCTGTGTTTTGGTTTATTTATGGCATTTGCTCACTCCTCTTTCCCTTGTGTCTGACTTTGTCCTGAATATCAGAGGATACTCCTGATGCCCAGGTTTGAGTGACCCATTTACCTCCCTGTTCCTCTCAGAGTGGGTCTGAGTTCCTGCTTCTGATATCCTGAATGAAGACCTTGCCTGGGCCAGTCCTTTTGTACATTAACAGGCTCCACTGCTTACTGGTTCTATTTCCTTGAATATATTTCATCAAACTTTGCCTACAAAACAAAATTTTTAAAAGAGTAAGACAGAAATCCTCACATCCTCGTTCTGCTAATCTCGCTTTGTTTGTTTGCATGGTATTCCCAGAGTGGCCGAAACGGTCACTCAACGGTAAATGTCTCCTGCTGCCATCAACATCCGGGTTTCACATCTCACTGTTGATGGAGCAGAAGGAATTTATTGCCTCACGAACCCTCTCTAGTCATGGAATTATTACATACAGTGTTGACCTGTTTGAAAATGAGAATGTGATTCTTCAGAACTACAGATATTATTATCAACAAAGAGAGGGGATTCATAAGATACAAAGAGGATAAAAACCAGATGCTGAGATATTAGCTTGTTTTTATTACTAGGCCCAGAGAAAATATTTCCTATTTAAAGACTCAATATGATATGCAGCAAGATATTAGGACATAAAGGTGAGAGTTTGCAAATATTTCTGAGGAACATGCATGAAAATCCATTATTCCTAAAATGTTTCCAATTTAGACCTAATTATTTTCCTGTTTTATGTCAATACCTCTGTTTTTTATGTCATCCATAGGTTTCAAAGCATAAAGGAGTTTTTTTTGTGTGTGTGTGTGGTACCGGGGGTTGAACCCAGGGGCGTTCTAGCTCCGCGCTACGCCCCTGGCCCTATTTTTTATGCTTTATTTTGAAACTGGGTCTCACAAAGTTTCAGAGGGCCTCACTAGGTAGAGAGAGACAGGGAGAGAGACACAGAGAGAGAGAGAGCTGAGGCTGGCCACGAACCCGGATCCTCTGGTCTCCGCCTCCCAAAGTACTGGGATTACAAGCGTGCGCCACCACGCTCTGCAAGGAGTTTTTAATCTATCTAAATTTACAGGAAATAAAATAGCTGCTCATATTGAATTAGTATGACACTGAATATTTGTGCTGATGTGATATAGTTTCTTTGGCTTACAAAATGTAAAATCAGGTATTTTGGAGCTATCTAATTCATGTTTTTGAGAAAAGTGTCCCCCACTTCTACAGAGTGAATGTTTGTATCCCCTTAAATTCATATATTGAAATCCTCACTTCCACTGTGATGGTATTTTGGAGGTGGGACCTTTGGGGGATAATCAGGTCATAAGGCAAGAGTTCTCATGAATGGGGGTGCCCTTATAAGAAATGACAATAGAGAAAACCCCTCCCCCCCTGCCATATGATGACACAGTAAGAAGATGGACAGCTATGAACCAGGGAGAGCCCTCACCAAGAAATAACCATGCTGGACCCAGACTCAGACTCCCAGCTTCCAGAACTGTAAGAAATAAACATGTCATTTGTGTCACCCTGTCTATGGTATTTCATTACAGCAGCCCAAATGGACTACCACACCCACTTAATGTATTTTCCTTAACAGGTTACAGATGTACCTAGTAGTATACAACAACAACAACAAATCCTACTCTTGATAAAATAAGTTTCTCCCCCCCCCCGATTTTTTTCTAATGTAAAGTAACATTATTTAGAAGTTTTCAAAGCAACAGAGGCTTTGATAAAAGAAAAGGGTGTAGAGGTTGAGGATGTAGCTCAGTGACAGAGCACTTGCCTAGCATGTGTGATGCCCCAAGTTCAATCCAAAGTGCTGCAGGAGGAGGAGGAGGAGGAGGAGGAGGAGGAGGAGGAGGAGAAGGAAGAGGAGGAGGAAGAGGAGGAGGAAAGAGGAGAAAGAAAGGGCAGGCAGGCAAGGTGGTACACATCTATAATCCCAGTACTTGGGAGGCTGAGACAGGAGGATTGCAGGTTCAAGGCCAGCCTTCTATGTACTTGGAGTAGGCAAATATTGTTAAAATGACCATATTACCAAAAGTGATCTACAGATTCAATGCAATCCCCATCAAAATACCAATGGTTTTCTTCACAGAACTAGGGGGAGGGGGAAGTCCTAAAATTATACTAAAGAATAAAAGACCCAGAATAAACAAAGCAATTCTAAGCAAAGGAGCAATGCTGGAAGTATTACAATATCCAATTTCAAATTATACTACAGAGCCATGGTAACCAAAACAGCATGGTGCTGGCATAAAAACAGACACAAAGCACAATGGAGAATAGCAGACACAAACAAACCCACATAGATAGAATCATCTGATGCTTGACAAAGATGCCAAAAACATCCACTAGAGAAAAGACAGGCTTTTCAACAAATTGCGCTGGGAAATGTAGAAGAATGAAACTAGAACCTATCTCTCAGGCTGCACAAAAGTCAACTCAAATTAGAACAAAAACATAGGATTCAGACCAGAAACTATGCAATAGTTAGAAAAAATATAGGGCAACACTCCAACATGTAGGCACAGGCAACACTGTTCTCAATAGAACTCCTGGAACTCAGGAAATAATAACAAGGATTAATAAATAGGATGACATCAAATTAAAAATAAAAAACTTCTGCACAGCAAAGGACAGAGCATGAAGAGAGAGTCCATGTAATGGGAGAAAATCTTTGCCAACTAATCTTCCAACAGAGGATTAATATTCAGAATAAAGAACTCAAAAAACTTACCACCAAAAAGAGCAAATAACCTATCAATTAATGGGAAAGTGAACAAAACAGACATTTCTCAAAAGATGAAATACTAATGGCCAACAAGTATATGACAAAAAAATTGTTCAGCATCTTTAGCAATCAGGGAAATGCAAATCAACTACACTCGGATTTCTTCTCACTCTAGTTAGAATGTCACTCATCAAGAATATAAATAATAATAGATGCTGGCAACAATGCAGGAAAAAAGGAACAGTTACACAATTATGATGGGATTATAAATTCTTACAGCCTCTATGGAAATCAGGACGGAGATTCCTCAAAAGACCAGAAATGGAGCCACCATATAACCCAGCTATACCACGCCTCAGTATTTATGAAAGAGAACTAAGGTCAGCATAGTATAGCAATATATGCATGCCCATATTTATAGCAGTACACAATAGCCAAGTTATGGAACCAGCCTAGGTGTCCGGCAGTGGATGAATGGATAAAGAAAATGTGGTCTATATACACGATGGAGTTTTATAGAGCCATAAAGAACAAAATTATGTCATTTGCAGGAAAATGGATGGAACTGGAGCACATCATGTAAAATGAAGTAAATTGGACTCAGAAAGTGATGGGTCACATGCTTTCTCATGTGGAAGCTAGAAAGAATGAAGGGATAAAAAGAGGATCTCATTAAAATACAAGGGAGAACAAGGGAGGAAATGGATTGGGGGAGGGAAGAGGAAAGGGAAAGAGGAGGTACTGGGGAATAGAATAAAATTGTTAAGTGAGATTAGCTAGGAACAGAAAGTGAAGGGTCATACATTTTCTCTCATATGCGGAAGCTAGGGAGTCTGGATGCCAGAGGGACTTGAGATAATGGAGGAGAAACTCCAGTGGAGCAGGGAGGTGGTCTAGGGAAGGGGGGGAATTAACGAAGCAATCACTTCCATTGACATGATGTACTTATGTGAGAATACCAAGCCAATCTCAATATCCTGGATGGGGAAGGGGGAGTGGGGAGGAGCCAGGGGAAAGCCCGCCAAGTGCTGTGTGCATGTATGTCACTATCACTATGAACTACATTATGATATGAGACTATAATGTACCAATAGAATTATTTTAAAAAAATAAATGTAAACATTGAGAGGTATAGCGCCCCTACCTACTAGTTTCTGGGATCTGCTACTTTCTGAAAAATGGTAGGAGCCAATACATAAATAATAATAATTATTATTATAATGTTTTATGAATGTAAAAATATAGCTCAATGAATCCCACTCTTTTGTATAATTATAATGCATCAAAAAATAAAAACATTTTTTAAAAGTTTCAGCTTTACAGTGGTGTGAAAGCAACACAGATTCAGTGGAAAACATAACTCAAATTCTGAATTTTGATCTTTCCCCAGGCTAGCAATGTGGTAAGATACCTCATGTGATGCAAGGAAGCCACCGAGAGCCACAGCCCCAAGTCAGCCACACCGTCACAAGGGTAAACAAGGATATTCTACAGTGTACTGTGTTGCAAGGTTAGTACTTACACTAAGGGGATAGCATGACGGATCCTGGCCCAGGAGGAGGAAAGCAAAGCAAGGAAGAAGAACTCAAAGCTGAGGAGCTTGTTCTGTTTTAGAGACTTGTGTCTCTGGGCATTTGAACAGGTAAAATGAATACGAGGTCTTGCATAAGAAGGACAGTAGAATTGGAGGCACAACCATCACTTAAATACCTTTTGCCAAGCTTAAGATCCTGACACAACAGGACGCCATTGTGAAACAAGCACCTGGAAGACATGGGGTAAGGGTTCAACTGGGAGCTTCACCTGTGCATCCGAGATTTGCAAGAAAAGTTGATAGGTTACCTTCTGGGAGGGTTCCACCATGATTCCTAAAACACTGGATGAATAAACACCATTCATTTAATCTCATCACTTTCATATTGCACATAAGCACTAGTTGTTGAAAGTGATTATCCAACTTGCAGACGTCTTTTATATTCTCAGTGGATATGGAGGTATGAAGGCCACCAGACAATCTCCAGGGGGGATTCCAGCAAGTACAGCCTTAAAAGGTGATTGATTTGGAACATAAAAACATGGTTCTGTTCTTTAACTCTTCATCATGATTTTTTACCTGTGCCTTGATTTCTCCATCTACACCTGGCTGCACCTTCCCCCACCTAATAATTTATTAGAGTGCATGCACCAGATAAATTGACATAACATACTGTCATATGAGAATTTCTGTAGTAAAACAAAAATCCAGATCCCAGGGCCTCATTCAGGATCTGTATCTTCAAAATCTCTAGGACGGGAGGTCTAGGAAGTGATCTGTTAGTGTACTTCTAAAGTTCAAAGTGTCTCGTGAACAATTTAAAGATTTTTTGCAATACACAAAAAAAAATGGAATTGGTTTAAGAACAAGTGGAACCTATCCATAATAGTTGGGAAACAAATACACAATAAATTCCTGAAATGTTTGCAGTCAGGAACGGTATTTGATTTTGCAACATACAAACTATCAAAGTCCATGATGAAAGAAATATGATAGGGGTCATTGTGAGGCCATGTTAAAACTAAGTTCTGATTTCTTCCTACCAGGATGTCAAAAAATGTAATGGAGTCATAGAGCAATAAAGAGGAATCGCGGAGGGGTACAAAAGGGAAAACCACACAGAGAAACAACAGCAGGCACGTTACAGAATGTACCAGTTTTAAATTTTTTAAATTGAAAGTAATAAAAAAGGAAACATACTCCATAAAAATTGTTTCTTAAAGAAAACACTTTGTGAAAAATTATTTCTTAAGCCATGGTACCTAGCTGCAACCTTTGAATGATAGTGTGCAGAGAGAATAAGAATTTTTAAGTTAATACTAAGATACTTGGAACAATGTATGCAATAGTAGAAAATGAAGAATTCTGAAGAGAGCAATATACCACATGGAGAATCAGGAAAATGAAGAAGATTAAGACAAAGAACTTTCTTATAGCCACCTCTGAGGTTTTCACTGGAATTGAGAGGCGGACTGCAAATTATGATTATATGCATATATCTATTAAAATTAGAGAATTCAGTAAGCTATGAATAGTTCCTAATAGGATTTCTGTTTAATAAGTCACAATGAATTCTTTTTATTTTTGATACTAAAGTCACAAGTTAAAGAATCTCTGCATGTCTTCCTAAAAATCAGATGTCCAAACAAGATTGAGCGGGTTCTACATCCAGTAATGGTTGTGGAGGACTAACCTTCCCACAAATAACACTATAAACTCTAGAATCATTTGTTTTAATTATGGACGTGTATTAGAGAGAAAACAAAAGCAGTGATATTCTTCTCAGAAGTTGAGAATTGAGAGAAGGGACTAGCACTGGGTGAACCGCTTGCTTTCAGAGTGTTTAGCCTGAGAACAAGCTTTGTCAGGGCCATTCTTGGTGGCTAAAATCCCAATAGAAAACCTCCTATCTTTCTGACTTACAGAACCAGAGGAAAGAACTTTGAGGAACCACAGCCACTGCAAAGTGAGGATGGATGACTGAAAGAGAGCTGAAGGAGGAGTCCCAAATTCTACCCTCTATGTTCTGCCCTAAACTCTGTTGAGCCCCTGAAGAATGGATATCTGAAGTCAAAGGAACTCAACTAATAACTGAGTCACTATCCAAAGAAGAGTTACATAGCTGAGACCGACCAAACATAGTAGACCATTGACTGAAACAAATGAAAGAGAATTAAAATGAATAGAGATGAACCATGTGTATAGATCAGAAGGTTCAATATTGTTCAGATATCAATTCTCCCCAAATTGATCTGTAAATTCTACACGACCCCTGTCATAATCCTAACCATCTTTTATATAAAAATTGGCATTCTATAATTTATATAAAACATCTAAGAACCTAACAAATCCAAATAAATTTTGAAAAAAAAAATGATGAGCAAAAAAAATGATGAATCAAAAATGATTAAAGACAGGCTATCCAACTTCAAGAACTACTATAGAGCTACATGCCTGTAACCCGGTTCTCGGGAGGCAGAGAAAGGAGGCCAGCCTCCGCAACTTAGCAAGACTCACGACAACTTGGCAAGACCCTGTTTCAAAAATAAGAATTTGATTAAAAGGGCTGGGGGTATAGCTCAGGGGTAGAATGTCTCTGGGTTCAATCCAAAGGGAGGGAGGGAGAGAGGGAATTACTATAGAGCAGAATAAAGAGGCCAGAGAGAGAATATTGATGCTCCCATCAATATTCAAAAACTTTAAAAGGCATCAAAGCAATCCAGATGGAAAGGAATCTTTTCTCAACCGTATATGAGAACTGGATATCCATAGGGAAAATGCTACCTCACACTATACACAAAAATTAATCTAAGGTAGATCATAGGCTTAAGTCCAAAACTTAAATATATAAAACCTTTGGAAGAAAACAGAATTCCTCATGTCAGAATATATTCTCCTAGGGAAAAAAAAAGCCTAATTAAAATAGTTTGCACTTCCAATGATATTAATAAGAATTTAAACTGGAGAAACTCAACCTGAGAGGCCATGTGAATGGGGGCTCCAGTGTACCTAAGTCTTCAGAAAATGTCCCAAGGGCAGAGGATGAGTTCTGGCACAAGAAATGGCACCATGGTCCCGGTGACAGCCAGGGCATGCTCAGATGATTTCTGGCAGGCCACATGGTAAGTTTACCTGTGTTCCCTTCGTATTTATCAATTGTGGGGAGGTGAGGCCCCGGGGCAATTTGTGTTCACTGTAGGATTAAATCTTCAATGCACAGAACTTAAAATGTGAATAATTAAGAGAAGACTAGAAATAAAATTGAGCCCTCTTTTTACATTATTTTTAAAAGAATTTAAATTGGTAAGGTACAGACTGAAACAAAATACCACTAAAATGTATCTGAAAACCAGGTCATCATATCCAGAAAATATGAAGAACTACAATTTAATCATTTGGAGACAAAAAAATCCTATATGAACAAAAAAGTGAAGTATGTACTTCTCAAAGGAAGGTATCTGAACAGCCACTAGAGGCAGAAGAGCATTAGTGTCCAGGTAAATGCAAATTTAAAAATCGCAATGAGATATGTACATACATTCATCAGGACACTAGAATTAAATAGACTGACAGCACTAAATGTTGGGTAGGATGTGGAGAAACCAATTTTTCCATCATACTTTGATAGAGGGATTACAATATGATGCAATTTAAGTTTTTTAATTTAAAAAATAAGCCGGGCGTGGTGGCGCACGCTTGAAATCCCAGTACTTTGGGAGGCGGAGACCGGGTTTGCGGCCAGCCTCAGCTCTTGCTCTCTCTCTCCCTGTCTGTCTGTCTCTCTCTCTCTCTCTCTCCTTAGTGAGGCCCTCCGCAACTTCGTGAGACCCAGTTTCAAAATAAAGCATAAAAAAAAATATAGGGCCGGGGGCATAGCACGGAGGTAGAACGCACCTGCGTTCAATCCCCGGTACCACAAAAAATAAATAAATAAATTGTAAATTTTTTTAGATTTTCGAATTAAAACATTTTATTTTTTTTAATTTTCTGGCAATTTCACACATATGCACAAACACACAAACACACACACACACACACACACAAACAACCCTTAAGTATGATGGTTACTCTTGGCTGTCAATTTGTCTGGATTGAGAGACACCTAGAAAATTGGCAAAGCACGCTTCTGGGTGTCTGTGGAGATGTTTCCCAGAGACGACTGGCATGTGGGTAAGTGGACTGAGTGGGGAAGACCTGCCCTGGACATGAGCAACACCACAGAACAGGCTGGGGGTCTGGACGGAACCAAAAATGGGAGGAGGAAACTCACACCTGTGCACACTTGACTCTCAATCAAGTGCAATTTTGCTACTGCCATCTCCAGTAGACACACTCCAGATTCTTTAGCCCGGAATGTGGGTTTGCACCGGTGGCTCTCCCGGGGCTGCATCACTGGTTGCTCTTGTTCTGAGGCCCCAGCTGCTTGGAGGAGCAGCTACTGGTTTCTCATGAAGCTTAGGATGGCGGTGGCTACAGCAATCTGAGTCCCCGTAGCGCAAATGACACTGGAAAGACCTCCCTCGGGTCCGTGATCAAAATGCAGCAGAGATAAGAAACCTTGTTTCAAGCCACGAAAGCTTCGGGATCTTAATGCAGCATAACTTACCCATTTTGTCACAATCCCAGAGTAACATCTCTCGTTCCATTCTTTCAAATACACATAAGCACAAAAAGGATCCTTTTCAAATCCTATTTTAAGTTGGTAAAGCATACCCAAAAAATCTACTAAATTACTCATTTCACAATCATTCTGCAAAGAAAATTCAAGTTTCTGTATATGTATAAGCCTCAAATAACTGCAGGAAAGGATAGGGAATTTCCTCATACTATATCATGAAGAAAAAAATCATTGTTGAGAGTTGCACGTCATTGAAAGCCATGCACAAGAAACAGAGCAGAATTTAGTGTCGTTAACAACAGAAAGCTATGGTCGCAAGGCCTTAGAAAACAAGAGGTGAGCCCTTCAGCCTGCAATCCACATCTAGCGGCAGCGAAAGGAGCGCGAGGATTTGGGTTTGGATGAAAAGATGAATTGCTTTTTATCCATAGCAGTTCTCTGCTGTGATCAGTCTATAGAACTGAAGGGAAGCCTTAGGATTACAAAATTATCAGGGAAAAACACATTCATCTCAGGTGATAACATTTGCAAAGATTTTCATAAATAAATTGTTATTAAAACACTTGAAAATTGCAGCCTCTGTCCTCAACAGATTAGTTAATTCTGGAAGTATAAATCTATTTATAATGCTGGCCTGAAAGGGTCACAGAAGCAGGGATTTCTCATTTTTCCTCCTAAGGACTCTTTTGACATTTGATTAAATTTCACAGAAACTTCCTTAAACTTAACTTCATCGACTTCCAGAAGGCTTTTCCATCGCCTTCTAGGTGCTGACATACTGAGGTTGCATAATGGTTAAAAGATTTTGGAATATTGGACTCGTTTTTCTAAAACTCCACTTAAGTGGTTATGAGAGACTGCATGGAGAACACTTGGTCCAGTGTCTGGTTACACAACGACTCCCTCCTCCACCATCCTTATTAACAAAACACATGTCATAATTTCATATTTCAGATTTTGGTGCAGTAACAACTTTCCACATAACAAATGTTTAAAAACAGCCATGCAACCTCCAAACTCACCTGTTCAGCTGCCAGAGCACATCTGTCCCAGACACAGAAAGAAATAAGAAAGTATTTTCTTAGGGTCATGTTTTTCTAAGCCACAATCTCCCACTTTTTTTTTTTTTTTTTTTTTTTTTTTTTTTTTTGCGGTACCGGGATTGAACCCAGGGGCGTTCTACCTCTGTGCTACACCCCCGGCCCTATTTTTTTATACTTTATTTTGAAACCGGGTCTCACAAAGTTGTGGAGCACCTCACTAAGTAGAGAGAGAGAAACAGACAGGGAGAGAGAGAGAGAGAGAGCTGAGGCTGGCTGTGAACCTGGATCCTCTGGTCTCCGCCTCCCAAAGTACTGGGATTACAAGCGTGCGCCACCACGCCCGGCTAAAGTTATTTTTTTACACTTTGGCATTGTCTATGAACTCGGGCTTCACAGTGGGGCTCAGCACTACTGGGACTCTCAGTGCAGTGCTATTTTTTATGACAATTTGATGGAAATTCAGTAAGGTCTAAAACCCTATGATTTCCTAAATGGAAAATACAACACTTAAATTTTTGACAAAATTGCCACCCAGGTAAAGTTAAATTAAGGAAGATTCTCATCACAGGTAATATAAAAGCATAAATATTTTAAATGTAAAATTATATGTTATATCTAATATATGTTGGTGTCTGGGTTTTAGTCAGATAAAAACATTTGTGTTGGGCAGCCAAAAAACACTACATTTAATCTCCAGATTTCAATCATTTATAAATATAGCTAAGAAAACAAAATAAAGTATTCCTTTTAGATAAAAACATGGAGCTTTTCAGAGAAACATATAAATTAGAAAAATTTCATAGGTCACAGATGCTTGTCCCCAGAGCTATAGAGGAGTCTTTGTCCAGAAGTCCTACATCCATACATCTTCATTACTCTGTCAAATATTAAATGTATTGCTCTTTAATCAAAATTAGATTTGCTTAGACTCCAACATGAACTAACTGTTTCCCTAGACTGGTTTTTCTTATTCTATTCCCTCTAGGCTTCAAGTCAATTCTAGTAGTTATAAACATGTATTAAATGCCAGGCATTTATCGTGATACGATTATAGTGACTACAGTAGAGAAAGATGATTCAGAGGTAACAAGAGTCCTGTAGATGACGCTGAGGAATAAGGGTAATCAGAGAGTAATGGAGTTAAGCAGGGCAGTTACAGTTATATTTCTATCTTTGAAGAAATCTGATTTCTGCTGGTAAGAAGCATGGATTTGAGGAAATTTACACCAAAGGCAGGAAGACAAGTTAGGGGTTTTTAGTAAAGTGCCCATAAGAAACTTGAAGAGGACCTGGCAGGCAAGAGATACTGAAAGAGTCAAAGGAGAGAGGAAGAACAGGCTAGCGGGGTGGGGGATGGAGCAAACAGAAAGAGGCAGGGCAGGGCTAGGGAGCCAAGATCGGGGAGCTGTGACACCCTCTAGCCGCTGCGATCTGGGCAGCACCACTGAATCTCATGTCCTGCTCAGCCTGAAGAGCTCACGGAGCATGAAGCTGCCGGACCTACCCTGGAAAAGAAATACCCAGTAGAGAAGAGCCCATCTAGTTACTTCATTAAAATGTACAAGATAAAAGTCATACTCCACCAGCCAACAGCAGCTACGGGGTGAATTTCTAATTTTGGAAAGTCTACGGGAAGAAATGATGAGTAACAGTTCTAAGCTTGAACTGCCTTCCGAACAGTCCTCCTGCGGCCCTGCAAGAAATGCCCAAAGGAGCTGCCACGTTTGGGATTTCACTGCATTATACACCATAGTTTTCCCAACACATTCCAAGATGTAATCACACAGTTACTTTATCCACAATATCCAAACATGGCTTTGCCCGCTCACAGTGTACCTCTACCTATACTGGATAGTTGGCGGGAAACGTTTAGCTATTACCCTTATCAGACATTATATCAGCTAATCATCCAACAGACACAAACGTGGTGAACAGGTATCTCAGTTTAACCCCATGAGCCCTCCACAAAGCAATCAACTTTACAAACTGGTCCCTGGACTCCTGGCTTTACATTTAATCCTTGCTCAAACACTTCAACCACACAGGCATATCGGCAGACACGCCAGACCTTGAAATCCACAGGTCCATCAGCTCATTTGCTCCCCCACGACCTCCAACAGCTCATTCGTCTGGCAGCTCGCAGTGTGCTACCCAGAACTAGTGTAACATTCAGAATATTTCAACAGGGCTTTGAAAAGCAAGTGAAATTAAACTCGAATCCCCATAAAAACAGGCTTATTCAAAATCGCTTTTCTTTGGACAGCTAAAAACAGAAGCTATCCTTTGTTAAAAGCTAGGTCTTACATACAAATGAGTCTACTGTTTCTATAGCAGCCAGTCTCCTAATTATCGAATAAGGGAAGTCCCAGGGCCAATCCCGTTGTCTACATTTCAGCTAATAGAACCACAGGAGATGAGCAGGTCATGCCGAATCAGCTCACACTCTACATATCAACAAGCTCGGGGGCAGCTGTCGCCTCCAGAAATATGCTTTTACCCATCCACACCATCCCATTAGGCACCAACCCTGCAATTTCTCCCAAAGAGAGAGATGGATATTAAGCTTAATATTGAATGTACTTTTACATTTACATTTTCTTCAAATAAACTCCCTGCAGTTATAGCATGGCTGATAGTCCCCAACACTAAATTTTAAAATCCTCTAGACCAGCACGATTGTTAGGTAGAAAGAGGCTATCAGCTCCTTGTGTATCTGCTTTTCACATGAGTCCTGGGAGTATGGGATCCAGGTTGTTGCTGGGGACTACATGATCAGGCCCCGGAGAGTCAAGGATGGATTGACATTAAAGACCATGCAAAGCCGGGCGTGGTGGTGCACGCTTGTAATCCCAGTACTTTGGGAGGCAGAGACCGGAGGATCTGGGTTCGCAGCCAGCCTCAGCTCTCTCGCTCTCTCTCTCTCTCTCTCCCTCTCTCTTTAGTGAGGCCCTCCGCAACTTTGTGAGACCCGGTTTCAAAAATAAAGTATAAAAATTAGGGCCGGGGGCGTAGCGTGGAGGTAGAACGCCCCTGCGTTCAATCCCCGGTACCGCAAAAAAAAAAAAAAAGACCATGCAAGATTCACAAAGAAAAAACTGTAGAGATTACAATCTGAGGTCAAAGACATGGAGAATAATATAACTCTAAGGCATTTTAAAAATTTTCTTATGTCCTAAAATCTTTCCATTACCGAAATGTGGGAGTTAAAAAGTTGTACTAGACACGTCTAGCTGAAGGTCCACATTCCAATCCCAGTGCTATTTGTAGTTTTTGTGACTGTCTAGACCTGTAGATCTCATGCTTCCAAAACTCAAAGGCCCATTCTCAAAACACCAACTCTTTGAGCCGCAGTGAAGTACCACTTCGAAGCACTCAGTCTTCACTCTTTGTGAACGATGAGGGACGCCAAGGCATTTTTGAGACAAAAACACTCAATAGTTTCTCTAAAATATCGAAAGTTCAAGAAACTATCATAAGGGAAATTTTTTTACCATCACATTGAATACCATAAAATTGAAACTGTGACAAGAAGGTGCTCACGAATCTTTCTGCTAAAACCACGGAACTCATAATACTCCAGTGCAATCTCGTGGGTAGTTAAAATTCATCACATGGAAAGTAGTTGACTACAAGAGGTGGCTGACAACTGCCTAATATGTGCCTCACTGTGCTCAACTCTGGAGATATTCAATGATTGGGCTTTACCAATACTTTTCCCATCATGTCACTACTAAATTTCTACAAAAAAATAAAATAAAATATAAAATAAAATAGCCCCCCCTTTTTTTTAGAACTTTCAGTGAAACAATGTACCCATAAAAAAGGCACAAGGTTTAACACGTTCCCCCCGCATCTGGACGATAGCATGTGGTACTGTTAGTCCTGTCTTTGTCTTCCTGGAAAATGTCTCCCTTGGTTTTCCCCGTTCCCTCCCCACTCCTCCCCTTCCTCATACGGGATATTAAGGTTGGTGTTCTCACAAATGTACATAATGTCAATGGCACTATTACTATGAACTACATTATGATGTGAGGATATAATGCACCAATAAGAGTATAAAAAGAGAAGGAAAGCTGGGCATGGTGGCGCACGCTTGTAATCCCAGTACTTGGGAGGCTGAGACCGGAGGATCCGGGTTCGTGGCCAGCCTCAGCTACTTAGTGAGGCTCTCCGCAACTTAGTGAGACCCTGTTTCAAAATAAAGAATAAAAAATAGGGCTGGGGTTGTAGCTCGGAGGTAGAATGCCCCTGGGTTCAATCACCAGTACCACACACAAAAAAAGAAAAGGAAGATGCCCCCCTGCTTTGAAGTTGGCATCTAAAGTCTAGTGATGAAGAGAAGTATGTTTTGTCCATAAAACACGGGCAATAAAATACCACAAAGCTTTTCTTATTGAGCACACTTCTAGATTCTACTTGATTTTTTTTTGTATGTGTGTGTGGTACTGGGGATTGAACCTGGGGGCATTCTACCTCTGCGCTACACCCCCAGCCCTATTTAATGTTTTAGTTTGAAACAGGATCTAAGTTGTGGAGGGCCTCACTAAATTGCTGAGGCTGGTAGTGAAACTGCAATCCCCCTGTCTCAGCCTCCCAAGTACTGGAATTACAAGTGTGCACCACCATGCCTGGCTCTATTTTTTGTTTTGAAACTGAAAGTAGAGTCAGGGGGAGGGAAGGGAAAGTGAAGGCTATGACAGAACATGCTTTATTGGGATGAAACCTGCAGAGGGGGGTCTCTAAGAAAGGATGGAGCCTATGTCCGCTTACAGGCTGAGGAGTTACATAGGTTAATCAGGAGGGAAATTCAAATTCTGGTGGGTAGCCCCTAAGGTGGGAAAGCAGGGAGTCTTCGAGGCAGGAAAAGTAGTTATCTAAAGGTCCCTTGTAGTCTGTCAGACCTTTAGATATGGGGAGTTTCAGTTAGCAAGATAGGGGGACTTTTCCAATAGGTGAGGTAGGGGTACTTTTCCAGTAAGGGAAAAGCCTTCACAAAATGGAGTTGCTTTTGCTCTAGCCAGCCATCTAAGAGAAACAGGGTTTCACTGGGTTGCTGAGAGTCTCCCTAAGCTGCTGAGGCTGGTCTGGATCCTCCTGTCTCAGCTTCCCAAGTACTAGGATTACAGGCGTGTGCCACCACACCCAGCTAGGTTTCACTTGACTTCTTTCCCAGGTCTGAAAGCTACAGACCCACCCAGCCATCATTCTCAATAATTAGAATTGAGAGAAAGAATTGGGACGTAGCCAGAGGCTTCGGACACTAAACAATAGAAGGGATTATTGTAGGTGGCCAAGGTGAAATGTCAGAACTTTGAATTGTGGCTTTTCACTTTAAATGGAAGAAATATGGCAACTCGTGAGTAATCAGGCAATAGACAGTGCAGTGGTTTCAATGTGTCCCCTCCAAAATTCATGATGAAAATTAATCCCCAATGCGACCGTACTGAGAGAGAGGGCCTTTGGGGAAGTGATTAAGTCAGAAGGGCTCCACCCTAAAACATGGGCGTAACATAAAACAGGCTTCAGAGAGCTGCCTGGCCCTTTGCTCTTCTGCTTCCGCCACTGGGGATACCCTGCTCCCCTCCGCAGGCGCGAGGGCGCGGCAGCAAGGCAGCATCTTGGAAGCACAGAGCAGCCCTCACCAGAAAACACGCCCACTGGCACCTGAGACTTCCCAGCCCACATGACTGACTATAAGGGATGGAACTCTGTTCTAGTTAGTTACCCGGTCTCAGGTATTTTTAATAGCACCACAAAGGAACCAAAATAAATTCAAAGCCTTATATTTGATTTTTTTTTTTTTGCACACAGGCCTTGGTTACAGTTTTATCTATGGTTATATGTAAATATATATGGCTATACGTGGCAAATATAATTTGCTATTAATTTTATTAACAAGACTACTGTAGGTCTCTTTAGCTGGCAGTTGTATGATTTGTCAAGATAACCTATATTTGCAACAGATAATTTTTCATTTACATTTCCTATTTATAAAAATTTTAAAGTTATATACTCAAATATTTTAAAAGAACCAACGAGGCCCTGCTCGGACAATAGCAGAACTGGAGAGGTGAGACTAGATATAAGAGATATTTAGACCTTTAAAATCAATATTTGGTCATTAAGTTGCTATTGAGTCATGGCAGAGGTTTGAGAAAAAGCAGGAATCACTACAGATTCCTATGGATACCTCAACCAAATTGGTAGATGTAGGAGAAAATACAGGCTTCAAGTGGAATATAAAAATTTAAGATATAGATAGAGCAGTATATTGAAAGTGATAAGCCGGGCATGGTGGCACATGCCTGTAATCCCAGTACTTGGGAGGCTGAGACAGGAAGATCACAGGTTAGAACCAGCCTCATCACTTAGTAAGACTCTCAGCAACCTTGAGAGACCCTGTTTCAAAACAAAAAAAAAATTAAAAAGGGCTGGGGGTATAGCTTGGAGGTAAAATGCCCCTGGGTTCAATCCCCAGTACAAGAAAGGAAGAAGGAAGGAAAGAAAAGAACTATTGCCAGTTATCTACATTGAGTCATTTCTGTACTAAGTATTTTGTATGCCCTATTCCATAAAACCTTCATTTTTATCATCATTTCCATTGTGCATGTGAATACACTGAAGCACAGAGAGGTTTGGTTGTTTGTCTGAGGTCACACAGCTAATAAATGACAGAGCCAATATTTATGCCCAAGAGATCTCTATCTATATCACATACAGTGAGAGGGCAAAACAATTTTATAAGGCACAAAGATAAAAGGACAGATGACACTCTAAAGCCAAAATAAGAAAATAAACCTAGAAAAACTAAACGCATACACCAACAGAATGAACTTGACTAAAAGCTATCCTATCCACACCAGAAAGGACCCCATTCGTGTTTGAGATTCATATAAATCTTAGTCCAAAAAATGTCATGAGTGTGACTTAGGAGGTTTTACAACCTTAGGCAAATTGTTCAATCTCCTTAGTCCTGCTTTATTCACATCTGAAATAAGGATATTGTGTTGCATGATCCTCAAGTTCCCTTTCAGTTCAAAACATCTGATATCTACAAGAAAGACATTTGCTGAAAATCCTTATGCAAGCAATAATTTGCAAGTTCAAAGGAGGTGCATCCTGGGGCAGAGTATGTTTTTAATGACCAAGAAGCCAGCAAAAGAGTTACTTCTCTGAATGTGAAATGTTCTTATACCTAGAATATTTAGTTTGAAGAGAAGACAGAGCAAAACTTTTCCTCTTTATCATCAGACTTGAGGCAATTAAATGAGGTGGCTTCAAGGCAGTGTTCATGAAATGAATCAAGCATTTTAGAAGGAAGTTTATTCTACTGAATCTCACATTTTTTAAACAACCCAAAATGTCCTCTAGGACCTTGAGGTGCCTTCATGAGGGAATTAACATGTTTTTTAGAGCCAATCCATATTCATATACTCATAAGCCTGTTTTGGGGGGAGGGCGCTCCCAATAGTTAGTTGCTGATAATAAAGTCTTAAATATTCATCCTCTTAGTTCTAAGCTAGTTCTAAGCATCTCAAATCATTTATTTTACCAAAAATATAATTCTTCTCCTACACACCAACATATTTTCATAACTAAGAGTAACATTTTACAATAAAGGCATAAAAATGATTTACATATGCACCTGTCCTGTGACTATTCACAACTAACTAATGATTTCAGTATCAACAGAAAATGACTTGAACTTTGGCTATTAAATTAGGCCATCTGATCCTTTTAAATTTAGCTGATTTTAAAGTCCAACATCAAATTATCTCCTTAAGGTCAATGTGATCCTTCATTAACAGATTCTTCTAGGGAAATTTATTGTTTTCCTTAGATCAGAGAGTCAGCAGGAAAAGCATGTGTCCTTCACACTGCTTTGTAGTATCCCTGTCAGTTTCTTATCATACCAGAGCAGGAGCAGTCAGGACAATCCTTTTTCAGAGGCTTTTAGGACTTCTGGGATTTAGAGAAAGTCGTGTAGTATTGCTGGCATATTAATTGCCAAGACAGTAGAAAATTTGAAAACCTTTTTTGGAAGAATTATTTTAAAAACCATTTGTTCCAGATTAGAGACAAAGGAAAATTTTAATAAACACTTGTCTTCGTATTAATAATAAAAAACAAAAAATGCCAGTCATTCCTACTGTTTGCTCATGTTATTCTCTCATGATTTTTCCAATGGTGGTTTCTTTCAAAATGATGAATATGAGAAGTAAATTCTATGAAATGAATTTCAATTTTATATCTGTTTGTAACAGGCATTACAGTGTTCCCCTAATACATTTTTGTAAACAAGAAATACACATGTATTCATGTAAGAAATTACATTGCAATAATACCTGAGTCCCTCTCGATTAAACATGTACGTCTTTAAAAAGAGAACAGTTGGGTTTTGTTGTTGTTGTTGTTATTGTTGTTGTTTTGGTACTGGGTAATTGAACTCAGGGGCATTCTACCTCTGAGCTATACCCCCAGCCCTATTTTTATTTTTATTTTGAAACAGGGTCTCACTATGTTGATGAGAGTCTCACTACTTGCTGAGACTGTCCTCAAACCTGCGATCCTCCTGTCTCAGCCTTGCTCAAGTACTGGGGTTACAAGCGTGCACCACCATGTTCGGCAAGAGAACATATTTTATAGGTTAAAAACATCCTTTCTGCTATATAGGTTGAGTCCTTTAAAGGATCATTGAAGCAGTAGCACATTCTATCATCTTCCATGTAAGGTCTAAGTATGATTTGCCTAAGAATGGTTTTAGTATATCAAATGGGAGTTCTGTGGCATGCCGGCACTAGATAGTCCTCAATGATTGCTCACCTAAAATTGTCAAATTACCTCCATTTGAGAACCACTGGCCTATGTGGATAATTTTAGCATGTAGTTACAAGACACCTTGTCCAAGATATTGGTGAGTAGAAACACAGCCCCTCTCTCTCTCTCTCTCTCTCTCTCTCTCTCTCTCTCTCTCTCTCTCGGCAATAATGGGATCCTATTCAAACCAATATTAATTGCAAGCAGGTTCCCTGGTCTTCTTTAAAAGAAATGTTCAATGCAGCCACTACCTCTGCCTACACATAGAACCGGACCTGCAAAGTCAATCAGCGATGAGTTGTAGCTAAAGAGTTCACTGACACAGGACCACAGAAAGAATACACATCCTTCTCCTTCTCCTCGAGGGTCTTCTGAGGGCTTAAGAAAACAATGCTTAAGATAGCAAACTTCTCCCTGCAAGCCACAGATGGTCCATTAGTATCTTGGGCAGTGACCTAAACACCTCTTGAAAATAATAAACTACCAACCTGCCTTCACAAATGTATACAGTGACCCCAAGGAGAAAACGGAAGAGCCAACCTGTGTGAGGACAAAACCAGTCTGTTTTTCTCAGGCTAAAAAGCCATGTCTAGCAAGGAAATAAATTTTTAAAGAAACATTTTCTCCCAAGAATTGACTGTTTTACTCTTAGTAACAGAATATTATACTTAGTCCATTCTAAAAATAAATTTCTGTAAAAGAATAGGCTTTTTACATGTACAAAAGACCTTCACTATTCCTTCTCAAAAGACTTTAGACAGCACAAAGTTCAGAGAATAACAAAAAACATAAGAAATTTCAAAATACATGAAAATGAAAATTGATGGTTCTGATCTCTTGAGATACTAGCCATAGTTCTATCATCTCAGAAACCAATATTATAGAACCAACTGATCTTTTCAGTTTATTTAAACTAAAGAAAAAATGCTAGTTTGGGAGCCCAAAAACTGGAGCTAAATAGTGTATTTGTGGTCATTAAGATGCTAGGCAAATATCTAATATCCCGAGGGAACGGTGAGACCCTTCGAGAACAGAGTTACAAAGAAATAATAGCAGTAATGTTAGCAATGAAAATTGAGCACTCATAAAAAGGGAAAACATAAATGGTATAGCTAGGCTCAGAAAAGAATTTGAAATTCAACATATAGAGAAAACAGTTAAGAGGCAAGTGAGACCAGAGCAGATGTAGGGGCTCAGGGTCTGCAATGAGGCAGGAGCAAGTAGGAAGTGAGTTTCTCAGTAACCACAGCAGGGTGACCTCTGAGATGAAGAAAGAGTCAAGCTCGTTACTGGAGTACAGAACATGAAGTGGGGCTTCCCAGCGTCTGACAAGAGCCAGAACTCAACTCCTACTTAAGAAGTGAAGATAAGCGAGGTGTGGTGGTGCACGCCTACAGTCCCAGTACTTGGGAGGTTGAGACAGGAGGATTACAGGTTCACAGTCAGTTTCAGCAAGTTAGCAAGGCCCTCAGCAACAGTTAAACCCTGATTCAAAATAAAAAATAATGCTGGGTGCAGTAGCACATGCCTATAATCCCAGTACCTGAGAGACTGAGACAAGAGGATCACATGTTCGCAGCCAGCCTCAGTAACTTAGTGAGACTCTGTTTTAAAATAAAAGAATAAAATAGGGCTGGGGGTGTAGCTCAGAGGCAGAATGCCCCTGGGTTCCATCCCCAGTCCCACAAAATAAAATAAAAATAAAAAATAAAAGGTATAAAATAGGGCTGGGGTATAACTCAGAGTTAGAAAACCCCTGGGTTCAATCCCCAGTACCAAAAAAGGGAAAAAATAAATGAATTTAAATAATAAGAGATATTCAAGACAAAGACCGAGGCTTGAAAGCAAGACTATGTTAATCCACCCACTAATCCTGTGGCTAGGTCTATCGTATCTCTAAAACCAAATGGAGCAGGATACAAAACACTTACAAATCTGGTTTCTGAGCAGGTGGGCAGGGGAATGACCAGGCCCTAAAAGAGGGAGAATTCAGAGAGGAGGAGGGAGAGAAGAGAAGAGAGAAAATCGCAAATCTGCCTTAAAATTAGCCTATCTAAACACATGAAGATAGGCTATCTTTCCCAGTGCCAAAAAGCTGACAAAAATCATTAATTCAAATATAAATTTGCTCCAGATGAAATAAAATATCAAACATTTTCAAATAGGATAAGGAAATAACACCAAATAAATCAGAATAAGAAATTATGAAGAGGCAGACATGAAATAAAGACAAGTAAATATAAAAATGAACTAATTTCTTGAAAATAAAGCAGCTATTAATATAAAGAGCAAAAAATGAAAAATAAATCTAGCCAAGAAAGAGATAATTAATACAGGAAACAGAAAGAGAATCCTGTGGCTCATAAATAGAATAGATATTCTTTTAAAATACATAATAGAGTTTTCACAAATATCAAATATATACAAGGCCATAAAGGAAATCTCAATAGGTTTCAAAAGTAAAATCAGTATCATATAGGTCATATTCTTTTGCTAAAATACAATTAAATTAGAATAAGCAGTAAAAAATATTTTAGAGAGTTGGAGATTTTTAAACTTTAATCCCAATGAACTACACAAAAATTAAAGTTCTTCATGTCAATACTCGTGGAATACAGTTCAGAGACATAGAAATACTTGTTTTTGCTTAGGTTGAAGAATATTTCAATATTATTGCTTCTACTCAATAATGAAACAAACTTGATAAGCTACAAAAAAATTATTTTAAATTCCTCAGATTTCTAAAGATTCACATGTGATAAAAAATAGCCTTAATAAAATAAATTACATCATTTGTAGGGAAATGGAAAGAATTAGAGAACATTATGCTAAGTGAGATTAGTCAGGCACAAAGAGTAAAAAGTCGGATGTTCACCTTAATATGTGGAAGCTAGAGAGAAGGAGATTTAGAAGGGACTCCAGACAAAGAAGATGAAAACTTTAGATGAACAAAGAAGATGACCTAACTGAGGGGGTTGGGAGGGGGGTGGAGGGAAACACACTAAAGCACATGAGGTATATATCCAAACTTATAAAACTCAAATCACTGTGCAAAGCACTAAAGGGAGGGAACAGGAAGGGAATGGGGTGGGATTTGAGGGAGGGCTAAATGGACAATGTGTGCATGCATGATTTCTTCTAACCTGACACCTATCAAATGTATAATTACAATGCACCAGTAAATGGATATAAATAAAATAAAAAATAAAATAAAATAAATTTAAAAAAAAGAAAGATGACTGTCTAGGAGAGAAGAGACTCATAGCTGGTGTCATCCTAAAGGATGAGCAGAAGGAAGACGCCTTCCACTGGCAGGGACGGACAGAAGCCAGGAGGGCCTGTAATGAATATTCAATGGTCACACAAGGCGCGTATATGCTAGTGTGACCGATTAAAATAACCAGGAGCTCAACCGATCCAAGGAAAGAGTCCTCGCCTAGTGACCTTCACTGGATGTGTGGGGTAGATGTTGAAGTCTAGGAGCAGGGCAGGATTGCTGAGAGAGAGACCCTGGGTGCACAATGCCCCACTCCCCCAGGGGCAAGGTGGTTGCTTCTGAAGACCACCAGTGGAGCTGTCAGAGACCTCTCCTAGGTTTACTGAGCCCTCCCAAAATGCAAGCCAACTGCAGCTCGAGACCAACTGCAGGGCAGAACTGAAGGGAGTTCCTCCAGATAAAAACAGGTCTTTTCTGAATACAAGGCAGCAGCTGCTAGAATCTGGGGGTGGAAGGAGAAAGCTGAAGGCCAGCCCTCCAAGGCACTCAACCTTCCCCAAGCGTGCTGCAGGAGGCCTCAAAAGCCCAGGGACAAGGACGCACGGAAGAGAGAGACCTCCAGAGGCACAGGACGTTCAGGGAAGGACTAACGCTTACTCCCTCGCCACCCAAAGACTGGCAGACCAGATAAAGGGCAGAGAAACGTCTGTGGTCTGGTCTGTGTAACGAGGTCTCCAGAGTTTCACAAGCACTGGCCTCCTCTGTCTCTCTGCAGGGAAAATCCCGACCCCATCTTCAGACTACTTAAAGACCATAGTAAACTGAACCACAGACAGGTCTAGTGCAGACCCAGGCTAGTGAGCAGGCAGAGGACTGTCCCTGATTGGAGATGTTGATGTTATCTAGTTCTGTCTCTGCCGATTTTGCCTGCAGTCTCACATGAAATCAAAAGATATATGTGTGGAAGCAAGAAAATGGGAACCCTGCTTAAAAAAGATGAAAGTCAATAGAAGCAAAGCCAGAGAGAGTACGGATGACGGAACTGTAAGACACGAGCTTTGAAATAACGACCATAGATTTGTGTACAAAATGGGAGCGGAGCCTTGCCTGTCATCCCAGTAATTGGGGACAGAGACAGGAGGATCACAAGTTCGAGAACAGCCTCAGCAATATAGCAAGACTCTCTGCAACCTGGCAAGACCCTGTTTCAAAACAAATAATAAAATAGGGCTGGGGGTGTAGCTTGGAGGTAGAATGCCCCCAGGTTCAGTCCCCAGGACCATAAAACAAAAAGTGTACAACATATTTAAATGATGGGGAGAGTACAGCAATATACAAAGTTTTTTTATTTTATTAACATATATTAATTGTACATGTTAAAGGGACTCAGTATAATATTTCAATACATGCATATAATAATTGAATCCAGCCTTCCTTGATTCGCCCTCCCCCTTTCACAATCAATTTTTCAAAACCCAAAAAGAAGCTGGGCTCGGTGACACACACATGTAATCCCAGTACTTGGGAGGCTGAGAGAGGTGGATCATAGGTTTGAGGCTCGAGGCCAGCCTCAGCAACTTAGTGAGAATCTGTTTCAGAATAAAAAAGGGGCTGGGGACGTAACTCAGAGGTAGAATGCCTCTGG
Source organism: Glis glis (assembly GCA_004027185.1). NCBI lineage: Eukaryota > Metazoa > Chordata > Mammalia > Rodentia > Gliridae > Glis > Glis glis. Next base: position 31,102 of record PVJS01006465.1, on the reverse strand, counting down.
GTTCAGCCCCTAGTACCAAAATTTTTTTTAAAAAAAGTTACCAAGAGAAAATATATTTAAAATGAAGAATCTATCAAATGGATTTGCCACCATACTGAAAACAAAAGAGGACGGGATGGCAGAATTTAAATATAGTCAGTCAACAGAATTATCAAAACTAAAAGACTGAGAGAAAATTGAGTTTAAAAACTTAACAAAAGCCGGGCGTGGTGGCGCAGGCTTGTAATTCCAGGACTTGGGAGGCTGAGACCAGAGGATCCAGGTTCGTGGCCAGCCTCAGCTACTTAGTAAGGCCCTCTGCAACTTAGACCCTATTTCAAAATAAAGAATAAAAAAAAATAGGGCTGGGGGTGTAGCTCGGAGGTAGAATGCCCCTGGGTTCAATCCCCAGTACCACAAAAAATAAAATTAACAAAGCACCGAAAATCTCTAAAATTATATCAAATTATTAAATGTGTGTGTGTGTGTGTGTGTGTGTGTGTGTGTGTGTGTGTTTAATTAGCATTCCAGAAGGGAGAGAGGGAAAATGAGACAGGAAAAAAAAAGTGCTTGAAAAGTTAACTGCCACAGTTCTATCTCTTCTTCTCTTTTCCACAAAGTTCCTCGATCCTCATGCTAACATAAAATAGATGTCAGGAAACAAACTCATTATGCTAAAACACTGAAGCAAAGGATTCTGATGTGACACTTCCCCAAACCCTATAGTCTTCCCAAACACATTTATATTTTAATCATGGTGGTGTTTAAATTACAGAAATCATTAGTGTGATATATTTGGGGAGAAGCTTCTTTTAAAGTAATGATTTTCAAACCTTTTATTACCTCAAGAACATTTTCTTTGGGGAAAAAATACAGCAGTCAAACATAAAAAGGATGAAGATAGAAATTACCGATCTACTGGCAGAGGGGCATCAGCCCGACCCTCCTAGCTCCTCACACACAGAATAGCCCCAGACACACATCCTCGGAGTCCTTGAGGTTTGCTTCTCAGAGTGAAGTGTACACACCATTCAAGATTCTATGTGCTCCACTTTCTGACATTCGGGGAGAAGGAAAAGATGCATACCTTAAGCCACTCCCTCCTTGGCGTAAAACAACCTAAAGCCAAACCTTCTCTTCAATTGCTGGGCTAAATGTTAATGGTGATTATAACAGTTAATTTTATGTGTCCTGCCAACTGGGACACAGGATGCCCAGATAGTTGGTCAAACATCATTCTAGGTGTCTGTGAGAGTGATTTGGGATGAGATTAACCTTTAAACATTAAGAAATGCAGAGGATAAAGTGATGGACGCCACCCTGAGGAAGAGAGAGTTCCTCTTGCCTGAGGACTTTCCAACTAGGGCATCAACTTTTTTCCTGCCTTAGGACTGGGACTGAAACTCTAGCTCCCCCTGGGTCTTGAGACTGTATCCCTTCAGATGGGAACCACCCATTGGCTCTCTGGTCCCCAGGCCCTCAGTCTCAACCCACCTTTTGGTTCTGTTTTCCTGGAAAGAGACTAACATGGTAATGTTACCATTGTGTCAATGCAGTCCACAAACCAAGCCTTTGTGTATTGCTTGCAAAGAATGATTTCTATTTCCACAACTCTAAGACCTTTACTTATTTTTACTTCTAATGTATTTTTCAAGCCCTTGCTGTTTTTCCACAATCACTTGAGAAGTTGTGTTTAATCCCCAAACAGGAAAATGTGGCAAGGAAGATATGAACTTGAGTTTCCATGTAAATGAAATTGTTTCTGGATTTCTACCTGCAATTCAGCTTTTATTGCACATATACCTTCTTAGCGTTCTTCCCAGAGTACAATGGTAGGAGGCTCAAGCAGGCTTTATGTAAATAAGTGCCTGTCCTCACAAGTGGTGTCAGCAAGTTCTGGCAAAATCAACTACTTTCTCTAAGCCACTATTGGTTGTTTATAAGTCTATTTTATGCTATTGGTAAACCAACTAGTAAGCCAATTGGTTCATAGAAGTACACGTATCATTCATTGCAAAGGGCGGAATTAAAGCTGTGTGTCTCCAGTACATTTTTTGCATATAATTGGTATTCCAAATTATTTGAATATGATAAGGCAGTTCCGAAATTCCTTGTACTTCATGCAGTTACTGTATGGCTGAATTATAATACAAGAAGCCATTCTTTCTCAGCTATGACTGGAAACTCTGAAGTATGTTCTGTACTGTACTTATTTTCTAAACTCACAATTGAAATGAGGGAATAAATGGAAGAGAATCCCCCAGTCCTTCATGGTCCACACTAATAGTGCTTGCATATTAACGCCCATATGTCGTTATTCAGCTTCCCAAAAGCTAAGCCACAGGCAATACCAAATAGCAGATTTGGGCATATTCTACACAATATTAAGACCAAAATTCTGTGCATCTCAAAAGTAGTCCTGTGAGACAAAAGGAATTGGGAAAAAAAATATAGAAAAGGCTATTCCACCCTACCTCTGCTCTGATGAAGACCAAATACTTGCCTAAGGTATAATGGCTCAGTGCTACTACTGGGGAGCCATGGCTAAAACCTAGCACCAGTGCACTAAAAGGACAGTCCAGGGACTACGTAGGCAAGAACAGACATACACGCTGTGGTTATACCCACAGGTTAGAGAACAGTTTCCATTAATGAGTAGAGAAGGGCTAGCAAGTGACCACAAAACCAATCAGATAGTTTTAGTTATAAATTGGCTGAAATATTTATTTATATGAGCATTTCTAATAGACATATCACAACTTGGCAATGAAAGGAGAGGATACTGACGGTAATGTCAGGCCTTTTCTTTTTAATAGCTGTTTTTCCTTTTGGTTTATAGAGGAAAATGAACTCAACCTGATTAGTTGAAAAATAGAAATAAGAGTTATAATGACTCTTTGTCATAATCATGGAGAGATATGGCCTCAAAAAGTACAGGTATCCCATAGTTGAGAAAAGGTGAAAATTGCCTGTAATGAGAAGTTTGCTCTCTGGTTTAATTTGAGACCAAAAGCAATCTGGAACTCAAATTCAGGGAAGATAAATAATGGATGGCTGAATTTCTCAGCCAACTGATGTGGAGTGTGGACAAATTTAACTTCTGGATCACTACGACTTCTCATTCTTAAATATAAACATTTATTGACTGTTACATATAATAAATATATGTCCAATGGAGAAAATTTAGAAAGTATGGATATATAAACAAAAAAATTAATGTCACTTAAATCCTACCACAAGAGATAATGAACACTAATGTTTTTAACTTTATCTTCCTAATCTTTTTGCTATACTTATTCAAATGACTTTTTACAAAAATCATTTTATTTTATAATATTTTAACAATTTGCTAAAGTTACCTCCATATTGTGTGTTCATTTACATTTTATTAACAATTATAAAAGTATGTTAAGAGTTACATAGACTTCTACTCTCTTGATGTTACAAATGTATTTTGCCATAGAATTATATATTTGTAGCATGATAAATGAATCAAAAAATTATGATGATTCAAAAAAATCAGAACATGAAAAATAAAAAAAATTACGATGATTCAAATCACATTCTGAAGACATTCACTTTTTCCACTGAAAGTCATAGAATTGGTAGAAACTTCAAGCTATCCATGAAAATCTATTCTCCCCCTTGTCCCGAAAATATAGGTGTGGATTACATTTCCCAACTCCCCCTGCTTCTAAGTGTCAACTGTGCCCAAAAAGATTTGTGCCATTCCCAGGCCTAGACCCTAAAACACTGCACATGTGCATCCTGCATCCATCTCTCCCCGACCATCCCCCACCCATGCCTCAAGAGAAACTAGAAATTTGCTTTAACCCATCTTTAATCAAACAGATGACAAGATACTCTGAGTGACACATAACTGAACCCATGCCATTCCAGGACAAATGTGAGGGAGAGAAAACCATGTATTTGCTGCCCTTTGTATTACAAAATTAGGGGATCACTACTACAGTAGCAATTATACAAATTTGCCTTCCCTTTATCCAATGGTGGTTTAACTACAATAAATGGTAACCCCATTTCAACATGATCTGAAATTCAGCGCCTATTGGAACTTCCCCTGCCTCATCTTTAGAACTATGCTTCAGGAGGAACTCAATCATAATTTCCATTTCTGAATATCTGGCAATAATCTGGAATGAACATCATTCCTTAGTTTGGCCATAAATTAGGAAGGTTTCGATGTTTCCTTCTTCCACTAGTTTACTGACAATTGATGAAACAAAGCAACACCCATCCTCATCTCTGAAGGAGACTTATGCGTGCCACCAAAATCAATTTCTTTTCATGTAATAATGATAATGTGCAAGTGCTCAAATAAACCCTAGAAGTTAAGGTTCTCCTTTCTACAGAAGTATCAAGTGATGGTCAGAGTGGTTAGGAGGCTTGTCCAACATCACACGGATGTAGATGCCGTGGAGAAAGAACTAGAACTCGGAAATGCTGATTTCTGATCACCAATACTTTCCACTACACTGAAGTCTAAAAACATAAAGAGGAATAATTATTTTCTAAATGTTCTAACTTTGATTCTTCAGCCATGTTTTCTTTCTCCCCAATGCAACTGCCATTTTCCATGTACTCCACTTCTTATTTTTTTTTTTTTTTTTGCGGTACCGGGGATTGAACCCAGGGGCGTTCTACCTCCGCGCTACACCCCCGGCCCTGTTTTTTATACTTTATTTTGAAACCGGGTCTCACGAAGTTGCGGAGGGCCTCACTGAGGAGAGAGAGAGAGAGCGAGCTGAGGCTGGCCGCGAACCCGGATCCTCCGGTCTCCGCCTCCCAAAGTACTGGGATTACAAGCGTGCGCCACCACGCCCAGCCATGTACTTCTTACACATTAACCGTGCACTTAGCCCTGGTGAATAGGATACAGTCCCTGCCCGTGGACGCCTACATCAGGAAAGCAAGCAGTTATAACTCAGTGCGATGAACGGAGGGTGGGGGAAACAAATGTTTGTCATGGTTTTATATAATTACAAACACTCATACCATTTTCAAGGTCATGGAAGGCTTCCTGGAAGCATTGTCACAAATACCTTATAAATGTGCAGAAGCTGGCCAGATAAGGACTGAAGAGGACAGAGGCAACTGAACTATCACACTTAATCAAACTCTAGGGGAATCCCAATTGAACAGTGTGTTGATCCCATCTCCTCCCATTACCCTCTTACCCTCCCCATAAGCTTTTTCCCATGTTCCAATTTCTGTTCCAAGTAATGAGACAATACCAGTCATAACCATGAAAAAATGTAAAACCCTACCGGCACCACGGACTTCGATTTAAATAAAAATCGCTGAAAATAACTTCATTTTACTTTCAATTTAAATCTCTTGTTTACCATCACATTAATGTTCTCTACAAAACTAAAATACATGATGCTGAAAAAATTCAGGCTTTTCATGCATGAGGGACCATGATTTTGAAACTTGCCTCTGTGACTGCATAAAAGATAGATGAAGTTTGAATCTTCTGTCTAGGTGGAGGTGGCAAACGGGCCAACAGTGGGGTCTCTGAGCCCCTGCTGGCTCATCTGCAACCTCTGAAGTTAAGTGGGGAATGTTCCTGACTGATGACACAGATGCAAATTACGTCACATGCCACTGGCCTTCCCGATAAAACCTCAATTACAGATGTGGAGGTTTGGAGCATGTTATTAAATGTTTAAATAACTACTAAAATTATTTATGTCCTACGTATGATAATAAAACAACATATTCAATGTATATTAAAATGCTATCATAAAACTTGAAACCAACTAACATAAATAAGGGCATATGATAATATATAAAAACATTATGGGATATGTATTTAAAATTCAGGATGGGGGGTGTAGCTCAGTGGTAGACTGCATACTGAGCATGCAAGAAGTTAATTTCCAGCACCTCCCCCCCAAAAAGGATAGGCATATAAATTAAACCACGTATTTCCATAAAGAAATCTTTTCAAGAATATACAGGTTTTAAAGTTCATAATATTCTGTGATTATACTGATTCTAAAATATTCCAATCTGATATCATACAATTCTAAACAAAGATTAGAAATATGACAAAATCAAGTCTTTTCTATCCACTACTGAATAAAAAGCAGTTTACTAACAATGCAGACCAAAAAAATTGTGCTCTGAAAAGATGTGGAGAAAATTAAAAGAAAAAAAAGGTATCATATTAATGAAAAACTATTCAATAAGTTAAAATTTAAAACCATAGGCCAGGCATGGTGACATACACCTGTAATCCCAGTACTTGGGAGACTGAGACAGGAGGATCACAGGTTCATGGCCAGCCTCAGAAACTTAGCAAGGCCCTCAGAAACTTATCAAGACCCCGTTTCAAAATTAAAAATTGGGCTAAAGGTGTAGCTCACAAGTAGAATGCCCCTGGGTTCAATCCCCAGTACCACACACGCAAACACAGACATAAAGGCCAAAAAATAAAATAAGCAAGTGATCAAATAATGGTAGTTCAGTTTTTAAATGAAAGTTTACACAATGCAAGTCATTTAAGAAATCATCAAAAGCCACAGATGTAACATCCCCATGGTTTTTACAAAACAAACATTTCCTATTTTGTGGGCAACAGTGTTCTTCAAAGAGCAAGATATTTAAAAAGCTTTAGAATTAAAGCCTCCATTTCCTAAACATTTGAAGGGCAATACTGGCCCTGTTTTCATCACGGTATAAAAGTGAAATGCATGTGCTATTTTTCTTACCTGGAAGCTGGTGTTCTCAAGTGGGTCCTGCCATCCTCTCTGTCTTGTCTCCTGTTGATTACTGCCACCTGGTACAAGAAAATTAGCCATTACTTAGGTTAAATGATGGCAAGTGAGAAAACAGGAAGTCCACCTTACTCAGTGTTCTTGTGCAGTATAATGTGTATATAAAACAAAGTTCCTTATTCAGTTTTATATGTAAAAGGATAAGAGGGGGGAAATACAATTTAAAATGATAGACTGCATAACATCTCATGCTGATTGTGACAATTATTTTGAACTGGTCTAATACAGAGCTCTCTCAACTGTTTTAAGAATCAGTCTCAAGTGTTTAAATCAAACATTAGCAATGGCACACACCTGTAATCCCAGTACTTGGAAAGCTGAGACAGGAGGATCGCAGTTTTAAGATGTGGTGATTTAGTGAGACTCTGTTTCAAAATCAAAAGTAAAATAGGGCCGGGTGTGGTGCGCACGCTTGTAATCCCAGTACTTGGGAGGCAGAGACCGGAGGAATCGGGTTCGTGGCCAGCCTCAGCTACATAGCGAGGCCCTCTGCAACTTCTTGAGACCCGGTTTCAAAGTAAAGATGAAAAATAGGGCCGGGGGTATGCCCCTGGGTTCAATCCCCAGTACCGCAAAAAAAAAAAGTAAACTAGGGCTGAGGGTTTAGCTCAGAGGTAGAACACCTCTGGGTTCAATCCCCACTACCAAAAAAAAATTTAATGTTGCATAAATGAGATAAATTAATTTCGTCAACCCCATCTTACCGTATTAAGTCTCTCACTTTTATCTACAGTTTCAGGTCCAAATAAATACCATCTCTGTGAGTACATCCCCATAGTTTGAAGAACTCAACTGCAATCACCTCCCAAGGAAAATCCTTGCGCACCCTAAAGCATGATTCTGCTTCTTGAGTCAAATTTGGTGAGTGCCAGCCACCAAAAAAGCCACACCTTCAGGTCGCTCAAATGAACTAAGTCCTAAAAAGGCTGAAACACTCTCTGCAGAGAGGTACTTACCAGTTGATTACTAGGTACTCCTGTCCAACACACCATTTGAACTACAAGTCTTCAACTGCATCATTTGCTCTCTGGGAACTATGCTGTTTTTCCTTAGACTGAGTGTGGGTTTGTCTCCAGCTTTCCTTCCAAAAATATCAACCAGCTAAACTAGACACTTGCCTGTCCCAGCGTCCCAGACCTGTCCCCAATTTACCTCCATCCCATCCGTCTTTGTCCACATTCCCACAGACACTCTTGCTCCTACAAAGTAGGTGAGCCTCTAAATAGCTGTATCCCAATTACCCAAGATGCACCCTGCTTCTCTGGCTTAATTCTGAATCCGAGCACTTGGCTCTAATTCGACTTCTTGCTTAGTCATTCCCACACCTGAACTGATTCCTTCATTAGTCTCAGGGCACCTAGCTTGTGCTTGGCTGTGAACTTCTATTTGCAAACATGCTGTGAACGTAACCTTGCTCGGCTGACGCCAAGTCCTTTCTGACTATTAACATGGAGAAAGATAATGTCACCCTCTCCTGGTGACTTATCTAAAATCTTTTACAGTATCAAAGGGGCCACTTTTTTAAAAAAAATTATTGGTGCACATTAATTATACAGGCTAGTGGCATATTTTTACATGCATATAATATAGTTTGATCCATTTTCCTCCAATACCTCCCCTTGCCCATTCATCCTCTCCCCTTTCATCCTTTCTCTACTCTAATTGTGTCCCTTCTGTTTTCATGAGATCAAAGGGCTACTTTTTTTTTTTTGCAGTACCAGGGATTGAACCCAGGGGCATTCTACCTCCGAGCTACACCCCCAGTCCTATTTTTTATTCTTTATTTTGAAACAGGGTCTCGCTACGTTGCGGAGGGCCTCACTAAGTAGCTGAGGCTGGCCACGAACCCGTATCCTCCAGTCTCAGCCTCCCAAGTACTGGGATTACAAGCGTGCACCACCACTCTGGCTAAAAGGGCTACTTTTTACAAGACATTAAACTGAGACCACTGTTTTTCATAAATCATAATCTCAGGCATTTTCTTTTGTTACCAGTGACATATTTTTATGTCGTGCCAGCAGTGACCCAGGCCCCTACTGAATGACCATCCTAAAAATCACTATGAAGACCCATTGCACTGTCGTCTTTCATGAAACAGATTGACTTGGGATTCAGCAAACAGCTAAGGTCCTATTGAGTTTGTCTTGAGGTGGTAAAAATTCTCCAGGGGAATTAGTCAACCATGGCAGCACCATTATACCATTTGCTCGGTTCATCAGTGATGCTGTACTATAATGGCAGAAGTGAAATAAAACCTTAAAACTCCAATCATCTTAATAAACACATAGTTTTAGTTCCTTCCCTGCATTTTATTGCATGATTTTAAACATAAGCGTAAGATTCAGAAACCAAACTATCCTTCCTTAAAATTGCTTTCCTAAGTACATTTTGTAATATCTGAGAGTCCTATAAATCTCATTAAATGGTACAAATAAATAAGTAATAAGAAACACTGGCTTCCTATTCCTGAATGTTTACAGGGGCCCCACTTGCCTTGGTATGCTTTCAATGAAGTTTAAGCAAAGCCGTCTCCAACCAAGTGATACATTTTCGGTACAATTTTGGATCCAAACCAGGGAATGGAGTAGTTTTATAAATCTCAGGAGAAACACATTCATAGACAAAGTTCCTATTATCCTACTTGATAGGAATATCACAAAAACTACTTTTACATAAATGTAATTAGTGAAATCCTATAAAATCACAGTTTAAGTTGGAGATTCCTGCATTCTTTTTTCACTACCAAAACTGGTAAAGTAAGGTCAACAATTCTTCCCACCACATCCAAATTCCATATGGAATCTCCATCATTCTTGTATCTGAAAGTACATTTATAGAAATATCCATAATTTTTTTCTATTTATTCTGCTGCCCTGTTCTGCTTATGGCTATTTCTCTCATGCAACTTCCGTGGTTCTAGTCCCTACTTGCTTATCCATATGATCTGGGTGGCCAGGTAATAAACATGTTTTTAATGTACATTTTGTGTTTCTGTTCATTTACTTCTCCTGAAACTTGTGTAGTTCTTGATTGGAGGAAGTTTGATATGACCAAGACTTAAATGCTTATTGTGCATCATCGCATCTTAATAGCTCTCAAAGTTGTAATCTACAGGAAGCAGAGCTCTAAGAAAATGACTAGCACTCACCAATGAGTAAAGGAAGATGCAAGAAGTCTGAGTTCTAAATATTTTACTTTGAAACACAGAAAAGACACATCACACTATAAATGGGAAAAAGGATGCTGGACATGGTGGCACATGCCTGTAATCCTAGTATTTGGGAGGCAAAGATAGGAGGATCACAAGTTTGAGGCCAGCCTCAACAACATAGTGAGACTTTCAGCAACTTAGTGAGACCCTGTTTCAAAACAAAAAAAGAAATAAATAAGGTCTGGGGGTGTGGCTTGGAGGTAGAATGCCCCTGTGCCAAAAAAAAAAGGAGGTGGGGGGAGGAGAGCCAGGACTCAAAGTCACAGGAACTCTATTCGTCTATATTAGGATATAGTTTATTTTACACTTCCTTTATCAATCTCCACAGTATCTATCAGTGCAGGCACAGAGCCCTGCATCCTAACCTACACCATCCGAGTTCAGACTGCCATCCCCCTCACACTGTGTGTGTAAGGAAAAACTGAATGTGAGTGGCCATCCTAACTCTAGAGGTTATCCCCACTTTACATGGACTAGCCTATTTTGTAACTCTATACAGAGAGCACTTACCTCATAGAAAACGGACAATGAAAGAAATATCTCCTATCTATAGAAACCATAGAAACACACTTGTCACTTCTTGGATACAGACCAGTTTTGCATCCATTCATCAATTTATTTCAGCATTCCTAATCTGACTGTAAATATGTGACATTTTGTGTTCTCTTCTGAACTGGTTATAATACTGTAAATTCTCCCATTAATTAATGAATCAAAGTTTTTGACCTGTGTTCATTTTATGTCTGCCTGAGAGTCATGATTAAGTTCATCTTTTCCTACCCACTGTACCCCCTGCCACTTCCTTGAGAGAGGATAGTTCAGTCTTTGCTTCAGCAAAACCAGTAAAATAAAATTAAATGCCACATACTGAACCATTAATTTTTTTTACCCAACTAAACTTGTGCTGAAAATTGAATCGACTCTGCCTTCCTGTATTTTCATCCATCAATGTCACTTCTTCTAGAAGATTTCTAAAGGAAAAGACAAATTTCCTTTCCATATGACAACCATGCAGTCTAGAACTACATGCTGAACACTACTGTGTTCGCTGGCTACAAGGTAGCTGTTGAGCACTTCAAACATGACTGGTCACAACTGAGGCACACTACAAATATAAAATGCACACAAGATTTGGAACACTTTCTACAAAAACAAAAGTATAAAATACCTCATTAAAACTGTTAATAGAAGCCTGGCATGGTGGCGCACGCTTGTAATCCCAGTACTTTGGGAGGCAGAGACCCGAGGATCCGGGTTCGCGACCAGCCTCAGCTCTCTCTCTCTCTCTCTCTCTCTCTGTCTCTCTCTACCTAGTGAGGCCCTCCGCAACTTCGTGAGACCCGGTTTCAAAATAAAGTATAAAAAATAGGGCCGGGGGCGTAGCGCAGAGGTAGAACGCCCCTGCATTGAACCCCCAGTACCGCAAAAAAAAAAAAACTGTTAATAGATTACATGTATTGGATTAAATAAAATATATTATTAAAGCTTATTCACCTGTTTCTTTTTACTTGAAATTGTGGGGTGTGAGACTTTGGATGGAGGGAATTATTTTTTAAGAAAAAAACTAAAACAAATATGGTAAAAAACCTCTACAAGGAAAACTGTAAAACATTGAAGAAAGAAATATGGCAAAACATTAAAATAAGTCTATGTGATGAGTATACGGGTGTAAGGTATATTATTTTCTGTACTTACCTATATGCTTAAAATAGTTCATCATTTTTAACATATGAATAATTTAGTATAGTTTATCATAATACTAGCAATATGATAATAATTTAGCATAATTTTCTGTAATTGTCTCACTTGTTACAAGTTATTTTGAAACTTATAGGTAACAAGTTTTTTTCTACCATAAGAGAGACCATGTGACAAGTAGACAACAGACCTTTAAGTCAGCCCTGTATTTTAGTTCTGAGTCAATCACTAATAAGCTTGGTAATGCTTGGGCAGATTTCTTTGCCTCTAGGAGCTTTGTTCTGAATTTGTAAAACTAACATAACCAAATCTACCTTGAAAGGACATTATGAAAATTATACATAATATACCAGATTATTGCATACCTGATACCACATTTCCTTGCAAATTTATAGCTGTTATTATTATTACCCTGAGATATGACTTTTTCTGGAACTATTAACACAAATTTGTTTTAGTTTTAAAATGAGTAAAATCCTTTTACTATCAAAATGCTTTCAATTTGTCAGATATGGTGGTGAATGCTTGTAATCCCAGTACTTGGAAAGCTGAGAGAGACAGGAGGATCACAGGTTCAAAGCCAGTCTTGGCAACTTAGCGAGGCTCTCAGCAACCTGGTGAGATCCTGTTTCCAAAAAAGAAATGAAATCAGGCTGGGGATGCAGCTTGGAGGTACAATACCTTTGGGTTCAATCCCTAGTACCACAAAAAAAATGCTCTCGATTTTAATTTCTAGAATTTACAAGAGAATGAGAATGATATACATACATGTGAAGTATTTCAAATTACACCAACCATTCCCACAAACAAAAATAAGGAAAAAATAGCATAGAACTTTTTTCACTATTCCTGATTACTTCATTTTCTTTTCCAGCTTCAACGTCATTTTTATTTCCCTAGCCAAGTATTATTTGATTCCTCCTCCTCCCATATTTCACATATCTAATTAGCCAATCAGCCGAATTGGTGAGGCTTCTTGCCACGTTGACTCCTCCCCTTTCCCAGTCCCACCACGCTTGTTCTGGTCCTCAGAGCTTCTCCTCTGGAATGTTACAATGCATACCAAAAGCTTGCTTCTTCCGTCCAGTGAATTCTAGACACCAATGTCAAATTAATCTTCTACAGTTCAGAATAAGTTACTCTTCTGCTAAAAAAAACTCTCAAAGACTCCCCAGTGCCCACAAAATAGAATTCTTTTCCTCACTATCGTACCCTTCATGAAATGACCTGGATTCTCTTTTCCAATTTAATTTCCCACAGCCTTCCTGGAAGAATACCTTTTCGGTAAGTAGTAAAAAGACAGTTCAGGAAATGATGGCTGAGTTTTTCATGAGTTATTGAAGGTAAAAAGAAAGTTCAAAAGGACTGATCGAATGATAAATTAATCTGATAAAAGTATCAATTTATCAAACTGGTTAGTTTAATTTCCTGGTTAATAAAGTACTAAACCTATTGATGGGCACCTGAACTATTTTAATCAGTGTTAAATTTTCTCTTAAATGTTGAGGATTTTTTCCCAATCTTGTTAAATAATATATTCGAGCATTTTCTTTCTTTGCTTGTTCAGTGTTTGTCAGGATCACAGAGAACATATTTTGAATTCTCAGAGTGAAAGGAAGAATGAAGACACCTTGGCCCTGTTTCACAAATGATAAAGATCGCAGAACAGCCATTTAAATTGCTCTAGATCACACAGTGGGTTGAGTTGAGTGCGTATACTAAACACAAAAAGTTATGCACTATTCTTTCCTTATTTTTGTTTGTGGCAATGGTTGGCGTAATTTGTTTGGAAATAGTTCACATGTATGTGTATCATTCTCATTTTCTTCTAAATTCTAAAAATCAAACATACTTGATAATAAAAAATTCTCTATTTCAGTTAATCAGATTCAAAGTGTTGTTACAATAAATACATGCTAACAAATAGTCCTCGATTCCCAATAAAGAACTATCTCTAAAAATTCTTCAGTGTCAAGGTTTTAATAAAATATTTGTGTTCATTTTCTCTGTTTTATGCCCAACTCTATCCAATCTTTCACAAGAGTTATAATCATTGATAGGACAGGGAACACATTCTGAACTGTTTTTTTTTTTTTTTAGCCAATGTAATTTGTAACATGAGGCTATCCCCTTGATAAACATGTAGAGAAATGAGTTTTGCTTATAATTTCCTTAGAGTCTCAGGCAGTTATATAATTATTCACAGGCCAGAAGTTGTCATTTCTTGAGAACTTGGAAATAAAAATATAAACACCATGTATAGGTAATATCCATTTACGTAAAGTAAAAAGTAAGGCAAGCAAGCTTTCCTCCAGCTCTTAACTTCGAGGTACTTGATAAAAATAGTATCTTATTTAGGACTCTACCAGGATGGATAGATTCTTTGCCTGAACACAAAGAGAGAGATTGTATTGCCGCCTTGTTGCCTGGGACTGACTCCCATGACTGACACATTGCATCACCAATAGGAAGGCAGGCATTACTATTAGGTTTTACAATAGAAAAAAGAAAAAGGGGACTTCTTAGTAAACATGTATCATTTCTGATTCTCTACCAGACCAACTCACTTTTTTTTATATACTTGTATTGGTTCATTGTAATTATACATCAGAGTGAGGTTCAAAGTCATATAAACAAACATACACATGGGTCTTGGTGTGTTTATCTTCATGTCCCACCCTGCTCCTCCCTCCCCATACATAATAGTGAAATTGGTAGTGACACTTTTATACATGGGCACAGCATAATTTGAACTATTTCTTTCATTGGTTCTTCCTTTTCCCCTCCCACCTCCCTCTCCCTATCCCCTTCCACTGTTCTACTGGGCACTCACTTTTGAAGGGCTAAAGGCAATAGTCTGCCTAGAGACATGCTCTAATTGGCCAATGGGTCCAACTCCCACTGGTCCTTGGGAGAGAGCTGCTCTTGGGGGACATACTTCTTAGACACTTCTGACTGCCATTACACAGAGGCAGAGGAGCGTCCAGTTGCTAGGAAAGGTTTTTACGCAAGGAGATGTAGATGCTGTGGTAACCATAAGTCCAGCCTGCCTGAAATTGTGAGGTCCAAGGGGCTATGTGTGGGGCATGAGCAGCATTTGCTGCTGCAGTCAATGCCAAGACTCAGCCGTAACATGTAGAAAAGCCCTACCCCTTAGAGTTGCTGTAAAATGAGCCACAGAAATCAGAGGGTCTCTAGGTCCTTCACCAATAAAGCCAACGCCTGCAGGAACTATTCGCTTTCAGTCCCGATATGTGAACAGATAAGCAAAAACACATAGATTACATGCATAATGTGACAACGAAGGACTTAACCCACGTACACGTTCGGATTTCTAAAAAATAATAGTGCTATTTAAATTCAAACGATTCCACTTTCTTTTTCTACTGTTAGAGGGAATCTAAGGAAAGAAGTAGAAAAATAAACACCCTTGCCCATGAGTAAATGCTTACTTCAGCATTCACTTTAAAACAGTGAATAGAGTCAAGAGAATACAGTTAATTCAGTATACACTTCAAAAAAAGAATGAATATAGTCAATAAAAGATAGCCAGCCTAGCTTAAAAACCATCTGGTCATTCGTTTTGAGTTTACAGAGGAGACAGGGCCTCCATCTGGTCAAAGAGCTTGTTTAAGGACACTGGAATTTTCTGGCATAGTGCAGACTGGCTCCTGGTCTGTTGTCCATCCCCTATAGAATTCAGCCTTCCTATGGTTGTCCCGGGATTACAGAGGCGAAGACTGTGATTTCCTGCGGTGATTATTTGCTTCAGCACTAACAGTTATTTTATGTTTGCTGAGCTGCCTTCCTAATTAACGTGTATTTCCACCCAAGCTACAATTGAAGCTGTCACTGATTTTCAGTAAGCTCAGCATACAAAAGACCAGAAAAATGCCCTCGCCAACATCTCTGAAAATAACACACATTCCAGATTAAAACCCACGCCGAAATGTGCATTAAACTAAAAAACGGGGGTGCATTAACACTCAAATGAAATATCACATGCTCAGCTTTCTACTACTATGTGTTTCTTAAATGGGGTTTGAGAAAACCGCAGGTATTAACTAACTGTCTAAAAACCTCTGTACCTTCAGCATTATCTGCATATTTGCTTTAACAATAGTAAGTAAAAGGAAAGGCAGTCTAATCAAAACTCTTTTGGGATGTCTTTGGGGTTGCTTGATCTAAGGAAAACATCTCTAAGGAGTCAGGCGCTATGAAGTCCTTCCATTGAGGGGCTAGGTCAGGAGTAATGTCACACTTCAGGAGTCACTGATATTTATACTCACTCATCTTCCCTGATGGGCAGTTAGACCTTGAAATAAGAACAAGAGGAAGGTTTTTATCTGCTTTGACCTAAAGAAGGAATCAGTAGCAAAAAGCTCAAAAGGAATCGAGGTGTGCGAAAACTGAGACTGACGTTTACATGTGGTTGTGCCTCCGTTATCATCTGTAAAAATGCAAAATAAGACCTGATTGTTGAGAGATGCTTCATTCACAGTAAGGATTAAATGAGATATTATGTAAGGATCATGCATCATGCTGCTTGGCCTTAAGTAGGCATTTTCTTTTTTTTTTTTTCTTTTTTTGGTACTGGGGATTGAACCCAGGGGCATTCTACATTCCCAGCCCTATTTTTTTTTTTTTACTTTGAAATAGGACCTCACTAAATTGCTGAGGCTGGCCTCCAACCTGCAATCCGTCTGTTTTAGCCTCCCAAGTACTGGGATGACAGGTTTGTGCCAATGCGCCCAGCTTGAGTAGGCATTTTCAATAAAAATTGTTTAGAAATTATCCAAATTTGGGGGAAAATTAAAGTATAATTACATAATAATCTAATGTCAGGCTAGGAAGTTTTATTGTTGTTTTGTTTTGGTGCTGGGGATTGAGCCCAAGGGCGGCATTCCTCCAAACCACACCCCAAGCCCTAATTATTTATTTATTCATTTATTCATTTATTCATTTATTCATTTATTCATTTATTTATTTATGTGGTACTGGAATTGAACCCAGGGGCTTCTATCTCCAAGCTACACTCCCAGCTCTATTTTTTTATTCTTTATTTTGAACCAGGGTCTCACTAAGTTGGGGAGGGCCTCACTAAGTAGCTGAAACTGGCTGTGAACCTGTGATCCTCCTATCTCAGCCTCCCAAGTACTGGGATTACAAGCATGCGCCACCATGCCTGGCTCTATTTTACTTTTTATTTTAAAACAGAGTCCTACTAAGTTACCGAGGGCCTTGCTAAATTGCTGAGGCTGGCCTCAAACCTGTAATCCTCCAGTCTTAGCCCTCCAAGCACTGGGATTCCAGGTGTGCACCACTATACCCACCTCAGGAGTATTTTTAAACAAATCAGTCTCAGCGTCCTCTGGCTCTCTAGAAGAATATAAATATATTTGCATAACAGATTAACATGAAAACACTTTACAGCTCTGAAATCTGTTCAGGTGTGCTATTCTCCAAAATTCATTGTTCACCTGGAACCTCAGAATGTGACTCAGAACCTCAGACCATTTGGAAATAGTCTCCTCGTAGATATATTTAGGAATCTAAGATGAACTCATCCTGGACTTAGAGCAGACCCTAAATTCAAAGGCTGGGGTCCTTACAAGGAGAACAGAGGACACAGAGACACCGAGGGAAAAAGGCTACGTGAAGAAGGGGCAGGTACCAGAGAACTACAGCGACAACCAAGGGAGGTGCGCAGAAGATTGCAAGAGGCAAGAGAGGATTCTCCCCACAGCTTTCACAGGAAGCCTGACCCTGACAACACCTTGATTGCAGACTTCTAGTCTCAAGAACTGTGAGAGAATAAATGCGTATTGTTTCAGGCCACCAAGTCGGTGGTGATTGGTTACGGCGGCCCTGGGAAATGAACACAGTGTGGTTATTTTCTACCTAGCAGAGAAGAAAATGCCAACAATCATGGTTTTCCTCCTCTGTCAGACATGAACCAGTTTTGTTTCTAATTTGGTAATCTCGTCTCAGAGTTCATATTTATTTCTACTTACTAACAACGATGAAAAAGAGTTTCTTCTACTCTTTTTTTTTGGTATTAGGGATTGAAACAAGGGGTGTTCTACCTCTGAGCTATACCCCTAGTTCTATTTTATTTTTTTGTTTTGAAACAGAGGTCACTAAGTTGCTGAGGGCCTCACTAAATTGCTGAGGCTGGCCTCGAACCTGAGATCCTCCTGTCTCACCTCTCAAGTACTGGGGTTACAGGTATGGGCCACCATGCCCAGCTTTTGCTAGTCTTCTTTGAAGCCATTCTATCATACTGTTGGTTTCCTCGTTAATGCATTAAGTAAAATCTGACATGTGCTTACATTCTGATTTTATCACTTTAAGACTTATGCTTTGGCAGGGTGTGGTGGTGCATACCTGTAATCCCAGTACTTGGCAGGCTGTGACAAGAGGATCACAGGTTCGAGGTCAGCCTTGGCAACTTAGCAGTACCCTGTTTCAAAATAAAAAGTAAATAGGGCTAGGGGTGCTTTGACAAAATACTTATGGATGATGACAGTGTTAGAAATGGCAATGAGGATGAAGATGGCAACCCTTCACAAAGAACAAAAAAGAGGCCACTACTCTTAGGCTCTGGAGCCCACCCATGTATCAGCACACGGACAAGGCAAATGTGAGAGAGAGCTCCTGAAGCCACCAACAGCGGCACGTGTCTTGAGATTGAGCTGTGCAATGACCGAAAGGGTATCTCTGATTTGGGGAAAATAAATAATTTAGTTCCCACTGACAGCCCTTGAAAGAGCCATCTCTAAAAGAGATAACTTCCCACACACACTGACTGACAGTGCAACCAAGTGCCCATGCCTAAATCTGGGAGAACCCAAGGAGGCTTCACAGAAGTCCCGCTAATTCTCTAGTGGGATTTGTGGGGGATGATTCGATGTAAACCATTTCCATGTGTACAGACACAATGTTCTCTTAGGTGAATATTGATAGTTATAAATTTTATCACAGTTTAAGCAGCATTCATTCCCCTCACAGAATATAGAATTTCAAAAATTATGATTTTGTCATCCTAATCAATGGGGAAATGATTCAATACTCAAACATTCTAACAAAGAAATAAGTTTGCTAGTGTGGAAGAGTTGGTATTACTTTGTGAGACACTTTATATTAGTTTTCTCCTAAAAGAAGACAAAAACAAATGAATAGATACAGAAAATAATAAGCCAATCACTTCAACCTGTGTTCTTTTGGCCCCCCCAAACTATGTCTTGCCAGGTCATGATTAGTCTGAAAAGAGGTAGAGACTCAGGCTAATATTCCTGGAAATGAAGAGGATATGTCATTACAGCACAAATCAGTCACAGTGCCAGTCAGGAGTGAGGCTCCCAGTCCATTCCACTGCTGGGTGGTTTCCTTATCCCTTTTGAAAGTGATCTGCCCTGATTACCTAAGAAATAGAGACACCCACCCTCCTCTGTTTCACTTATAAACTGAATGGATCATTTTCGGATGTTGATCACCCTGTGAAAAGCATTTTGTCCATTTTGCAGCAATTAAGAGTGGTAATTGCTCCAGGGACACTCTCTCCTTCTTTATTTCTCAGTTCAAAAAGGCCAACAGCATAACCTTGCTGCCTAAGCAATCCACAGAGTCTCTAGGGGCTCAAGGCAGAGAAAGCCACACTCCAGGGACATGCTCCATTCTGACAGCAATTTTCTCACTTAAGCTCACTCACTGCAGGCTAAATTACCTGCCAGATCGATAGACCCCAAACGGCAGTCTCTACAGAAATCCTCATAGGCGGTCTGGGATGGGGTATGAGCATCAGAGGTTGACAGGGGACAAAGAACTGAGCATCAGACACTCTGCTCCAGGTCCCCTGGGAACCTAAGCAGAGGCCTTGCCCCTCTGAATCCGTGTGTTCTCAACTGATCCGTTTCAACATTGCTTCAGCCCTTGGGACAGAGAAGATAACTGAATTCTTGCCCAAAACACACGCATGTCTTAATTTAATAATATAAATGACAGATTGCGACACACCACCAACAAAGATGCCAGCGACCTGTTGTAAATCCAGCAACTGCAGATCAGCAGCAATGGAAGCGAACAGCAACTCGCTCCATGCTCAACTAAGACCTGAATGGTGGCAGTGACAGCAGCTGCAATGGTACCATCTTGGGAGGACCGTGCCAGGGGCTACCAGCATTGCAGCTTCCACACACCACCAACAATGATGCCAGCTACCTGTTGTAAATCCAGCATCCACAAATCAGCAGCAATGAAAGCGAGCAGCAACTCGCTCCACGCTCGACAGAGACCCAAACTGCTGCGTCAGCAGAAGCTGCGGTGGTGCCATCATGGTTGGACCATGCTGGCGGCTGCTGGCATTGCGGCTTCTGCAGGCCACCAATAAAGGAGCCAGCAACCTGTTATAAGACCAGCAACTGCAGACCATCAGCAATAAAAGCAAGCAGCAATTTGCTCACACTCGGCAGACACCCGAGTGCCTGGAAGTCTGACCAAACCTGCGGCAGCAGGGCTCAGCCCACCCCTTCCCCCAGAGATAATAAGCCGCCCCAGGGGGAGACCACCCAGCGCGGCCACAGGGACTCGCATGGCAAGCAATAGACTTGCAGGGTCTGAGACTTTGCGGATCACCCCCATGGAGGTGGGAGTGGGGTCTGCTGTAGGACACAGTAGACACATGGATAAGCAGTCAGCCCCCAGAAATATTGGGGGGGAGAGACCTACAGCCTACAGGTTGCGGTGCCCTTGCAGGGTTCCCAGGGATCGCCACAGGACACACAGTCATGGTACCTGTGGAACAATTAGACCAACCCAGACCTCACTGTGGAAAACGTGGGTTCCATGTTTGCACAGAGTCAGGTCAAAGCAATATCCATGGCTTCTGTAGGCAAATAGAGATGCAAGCCCAGGGCCCCCTGCCAGCAACACCTGCCATATGTGTACACAGAAAGAGATGTAGGAACAGCCCAAGTGGAGAATGCAGAGACCCACACTTGCAGTGAGAGGGGCAATAGTGGCACTGGGCACCTGCACAGACAGTGAGAGGCACCAGGCAAGGGTCCCAATCACTGAAGGAGACCAAGAATTGGGCCTGCAAATGGACATTATACCCAGCAAGTGAGAATAACTATTCAGTAAAGACTAGTCACCTTTAAGGCTCACCTAGTAACAACTATCTACCTCCAGAATAAGATACTATAAAGGGAGAGAGATTAGACATAGGGAACCTACAGAGTGAGAGAGAGAGAGGGCTACCAAAAGCAACAAAGGTATAAACTTAAGAAACCTGAAATCATGAGAAGGAAGAATAGCAAAGAAACAATGAGCTCCCACAACTCCGCAACAACAGAATCCACCAACACAGAAGTGCAAAGATTGCAAGAAGGACAATTCAGAACTTTAATAGTAGAAATGATACAGGATTTCTGAAAAGAATTCAGAGAGAGCCTAAAAGTAATGAAGGATCAAATAAACAAAGAATCTGACACCCTGAACAGGAATCAAAAAGAAGCTCTGAAGGAAGTGAAGGATGCAATAATTAAAATGAAGGCATCAGTACAAACTATCAACAGTAGACTAGACCACATGGAAAATAGAATCTCACTCTTAGAAGATGACATCTCCAAAACCCATAGTATATAATTTAGAAAAAACAATTTGACCGCATGAATTGGACATTGAAGAGATCTCGGCCAATCTTAAAAGAGTAAATCTAAGAATAATAGGCATATAAGAGGGGATAGAAGCTGAAACCAAAGGAATCAATAATCTTTTCAGAGAATTAATATTAGAAAATTTTCCAAACATAGAAAAAGAGGTCGACACACAGGTACAGGAAACATATACAACCCCTAATAGACAAGATCAAAGAAGAGGTTCACTACGCCACATAATAATCAAACTGACTACTGCAGAGACCAAGGAGAGAATCTTAAAGGAAATGAGATTAAAAAACCAAGTAACATACAGAGGCAAACCAATAACAATCACTTCCAACTTTTCAAACCAAGTCATGAAAGCCAAGAGGGCCTGGAGTGACATATTCCAAACTCCGGAAGAAAACAACTTCCAGCCAAGATTTACCTACCCAGGAAAGATATCTATCAAATTTGACGGGGAAATAAAAACCTTCCATGACAAACAGAAACTGAAAGACTTTATGTCTTCCAAACCATCACTAGTGAAAATACTCAAAGAGATTAATTACAAAGAAGAAACAATAAACACCAGAACCAGAGAAACAATGATTTCCATCAAACAACTAGGGAAAGAACAAACACTACCTCAAACAGAAATTAAAACTCAAAATGTTAGGAATTAAAACTCATCTCTCAATAATCATGATGAATATAAATGGCCTCAACTCCCCAATCAAAAGATATAAGCTGGCAAATGGATTAAAAATCACAATCTATCTACATGCTGCCTGCAAGAAACAGACCTTACAAGTAAAGACACTCACAAACTAAAGGTGATGGGATAGAGCAAGGTAATCCATGCTAATGGGACTCGAAAACAAGCAGGAGTAGCAACTATATCAGACAAATTAGACTTCAAACCAAAACTTATCAGAAGAGACAAAGAAGGTCATTTCTTACTGGTAAAAGGAACAATCCAGCAAGAGCATATATCAATAGTCAACATTTATGCCCCAAACATAGGTGCAACCACTTTCATAAAAGAAACTTTTTGTGACATTAAGTCACACATAGATCTCAATACAATAATATTGGTAGACTTCAACACCCCTCTCACACCACTAGATCAATCTTCAAGACAAAAGGTCAGTAAAGATGCCTAAGACCTAAGGAACACCATAAACCAAATGGACCTAGTAGATACATACAGAATATTCCACCTGACTACAGCTGAATTCACATTTTTTCAGCTGCTCATGGAACCATCTCTAAAATAGATCATATCCTAGGCCACAAAGTGAGTACTAGCAAGTTCCAAAAAAAATGATATAATCTCCTGCATCTTTTCAGACCATAATGGAATGAAACTAGAAATCAACTATAAGAAGACCCAGAAAAAACTCATAAACACGTGGAGACTGAACACCACACTGCTGAATGAGGAATGGGTCAGAGAAGAAATAAGAGGAGAAATTATGAGATTCCTAGAAACAAATGAAAACAGAAACACAATGTATCAAAATCTCTGAGACACTTTGAAGGCGGTATTAGGAGGAAAATTCATAGCACTGAGTGCTCACATAAGAAGAACAGAAAATCACCAAATAAATAACCTAATGGCACACCTCAAATCCCTTGAAAAACAGGAACAGTCTAACCCCAAAGCCAGTAGAAGACAGGAAATTATTAAAATCAGAGCAGAAATCAATGAAGTAGAGAATAAAAAAACAATACAAAAAAATCAACAAAACCAAAAGCTGGTTCCTTGAAATAATAAACAAGATAAACCACTAGCCAACCTAACCAAAATAAAGGGAAAATCAACCCAAATTACTAAAATAAGAGATAAAAAATGTGATATTACCACCAACCGCACAGAAATAAGAGGATTATCAGAAACTACTTTGAAAATCTATACTCCGACAAAATGGAAAACTTAGAAGAAATTGACAAGTTTCTAGACACGTACAACCTTCCTAAGTTGAATCAAGAAGATATAGAAATTTTAAACCGACCAATAGCAATCAAAGAGATTGAAGCAGCAATAAAGAGCCTACCATCAAAGAAGAGCCCAGGTCCAGATGGTTTCCCAGCCGAATTTTATAAATCCTTTATAGAAGAACTAATCCCATATTTATAGTTCCTCCTAAAAAATGGTAATTTCTGGGCCAACAACTGGAGCTGAGCAGGACCCTACGGATGGTCCGTGTGTTTTCCCTTGTGCTATAGTCCACACACAGCATTTATTCAGTGAGCTTTAATAGGACAGAAATTCATGGGAATCAATAGAATAATCAAAGTAGTTGGTAGAAATGTTACATTTTGGATGATTTCACAGAAAGAAGTGCTGATGCTCAATACCATTTCAAATGACTTGTGTCATTTCTTAAGCTGAGAGAATAAACTATCCTTTGGGAAAGGGCTGTTTGTTCAAAGCCTTAGAGTTTCCAGCTCAATACAAGTCACGTTTATTGTTAATGAGAAATTAACTAGAGGGATTTTTTTCAAAACACGTATGTCCGGTGATTGCACATGTTGTTGTTGTTTCTTGAGATTTCAATTCATATTGTCTGGAATGAGGGCACACAAGGAGTGGTTGGAAGAGCACTCTAGGTGGTTCCATCTGTACCCCCTCCCTGGACTCCTGCTTTGAAAACCACTAAGCTATAGCCTACTAGAATATTTAAGGGTAGGACTTTGAAATCCATGGTTTGGAGAATATGTTTGATTTGAAATAACAGAAAGAAAAAGAATAACAATAGCATCAACAACGGCTACTAAGTGCCAGGCATTATTCTAAACTCTCTACATATAAGAAACACATTCAATCTTCAAAACAACCTTAACGTAGATATCATCCCGAGAGAGGCTGAGCAAATGGCTCGAATCACAAAGCTGAGGCAGAATTCCACCCAGGAATCTCGCCCTGAGCCTGTCTCCTTAACCATGGTTCTAGTCTGGTCTAAGTAGATGAATGAGGTATAATGTGATCTTTTGAAGAGAAAGTCCAAGTGGGAAGATGAGGGAGGGAGGACCCTGGGTCTGCATACGATGGTGTGATGGTTAATCTGGATTGTCAACTTGATTGGATTGAAAGTTGCCTAGGAAATGCCTAGGATTAAGAGACTTCTGTGTGTGTCTATAGGTGTTTGCACACACGACTGGGATGTTCACTAACTGAGGGGGGAGAGAGACCGCTCTGAGTGTGAGCAGCACTGTCCAATAGGCTCACAGTAAGGAAGGCTGAGGAGGCAGAAAGATTTAGTGTAGTTCTTTGGGTTAATCTTTGCATTCTTGTCACCTGGGATTTCACCATAACCCTGTGGTAGTTTGGCAACAATTTGTGCAATTGTTCATTGTTTAATAAATGAACATGATTTTTAGGTATATTTCCGGTGTTCATCTATGTCATAGATGACCATTGTCTTTAATTGTGCTTCTGAGAAATAATTTTTAAAAAAAAGATCTTTTAGTCATTTCTGATTTTAACTGCTTGCCCTAAATCCACATTATATTTTTTAATTTTTTTTGTGCTACTGAGGATTGAACCCAGGGGCATTCTATTTCTGAGCTACACTGCCCAGCCCTATTTTACTTTTAATTTTAAAATAAGGTTTCACTACGTTGCTGAGGTCCTCACAAAGTTGTTGAGACTGGCCTTGAACCTGAGATCCTCCTGTCTCAGCTTTCCAAGTACTGGGACCAAATCTGCTTTCAAAACACTATTGACTTAAATGAAATTTTCTTCGATAGTCTTGATATTATAATCTGAATTTTTGTTTCCTCTCCAAATTTATATGTTGATGTCCTAGCCCCAAAATAGATAGTATCAAGTGATAAGGCTTTGGGAGGGGAGAAGGTCATGGGGCCCAGTCCTCAAACATTGGATCAGAGCATTCCTTAGTCCATTTTTTTTTTTTTGCTAAGATAACAGAATATCACAGACTAAGTAATGATAAAGAACAGAAACTTACTCGCTTACAGATCTGGAAGCTGGGAGATCCAGTATCATGGTACCAGGGATTTTGGTGATTCTGATTCCAAGATGGTGCCCTGAACGTTGAATTCTCTAGAGGGGAGGAAAGCTTAGTCTTTACATGATGGGAGGCAAAAGGTCAAAGACAAGGGTGATGGGGCAAACTTGCCCCTTTAAAATGACATTAATCCACCCACAAGAGTGAGCCCTCGTGGCCCAGTCACCTCATAGGGTTCCATCTCTTAATACGGTCACAATGGCAATTGAATTTCAATAAACATTCAAACTATAGAAGTGTGCTCATGAAAGGAGCCACGAGAGACCCCTCCCCTTGACCCTTCTGCCCTGTGAAGTTATAGTGAAGACTGTGTAGTCTTTGCAACAGGACCTGGGCCCTCACCAGACACCATACCTTCCAGCATCTTGACTTCCCAGCCTCTGGAACTGTGAGAAATGAATGTTTGTTGTTTATAAGCCACCCAATTTGTGTTATGTTGTTATAGTAGGC
This sequence comes from Glis glis, assembly GCA_004027185.1. Taxonomy (NCBI): domain Eukaryota; kingdom Metazoa; phylum Chordata; class Mammalia; order Rodentia; family Gliridae; genus Glis; species Glis glis. The sequence continues at coordinate 5,286 of PVJS01006465.1, read as the reverse complement.
AGAATGGACCAAGACAGGCCTCATCTTTCAACTCTTGTTCTTTCTTGCTAGAACTGTGCACCACTCGCCATTTTTCACTTTGCCGGTAGGCATAGAGTTGGCCGATGGTGCCTTCTTTGCCTTTGGATTCTTCTCACTGGGCATAATAGCTCACTGTTATAGGTCCCCTCTGAATCTAGTCTAGCACTTAGTTTTCCCCTCATCATACCACTGAAATAGCTGCTTGCCAAGTTTCAGGTATTATCTTGCACTTTATTGCTTCTTGTGCTGAATGCTATTAATTAGCAGGGGGAAAATGTCGATTTTGTTAGAGACAACAGTTCTGTAACAACAAAATTCTTATCTCGGAACAGTAAATACAATGCATTTGGGCATATTTGTGAGAAGTAAGTTTAAACAAAATTGATCACAAGTTTTGAAGTAAAATATCCAGGAAATTCACTCTGGCCATAGTGGAAGGAGCAGGGATGACTTTTCAAATGGAGATACATATCCTACTTTTCTTTGGAAGAGCACTGGGGACTGTCTGAACAAAAGGATCTCAGTTCAGTTTAAAGAGCCAGGCAATCATACTAGATAGAAATACTGTCTGATTTCCCATTTCAGGTTTTTTCTTTGAAATAACAGTGACTGATCCTGTTTCTGGGGAGAAGACTAAATGATGTACTGGCATGAATGTGGCAGAATGGACTCAACAGATTCCTACCCACTGGCCCCTCTCCCTCTACTCTTCTCATACCCTGATATGAACATGGAACAAATTCAACAGACTAGAATTTTAAGCCCTGTTCTCATTTCTCCATTCAATATGACTATGTATTCTTTGCATTCATATTGAAGGGTCATGAAATACAATATTTAATCTCATGGGTTTAGCAGTTAAACAGATCTATATTGAAATTCCAGGAGCTGGGCATGGTGGCGCACGCTTGTAATCCCAGTACTTGGGAGGCAGAGACTGGAGGATCCAGGTTCGCAGCCAGCCTCAGCTACTTAGTGAGGCCCTCTGCAAATTTGTGAGACCTGGTCAAAATAAAGGATAAAAAATAGGGCCGGGGGTGTAGCTCGGAGGTAGAACGCCCCTGGGTTCAATTCCTGGTACCGCAAAAAAAAAAAAAAAAGAAAAAGAAAAAGAAATTCCAGCTCTAACACTTACCTGGTGTGACCTTAGGCAAATAATTTAACTATTAAGCCTCTGTAAAATGAGGACTTAAAAGAACCCAAGATAGAGTCATTATTAAGAATGAGTGAAATAATACATGAATTGAGGCCCAGTATTTAGTAGTTCTTGGTAAATGGCAGTTAAATTATTATTGTATCTCCACTACTGGCAAACATAGCAGACTCTGAGGAAACAGAGCAAAACTTTCTCAGTGCTGACATGACACCACAAATGGAAAATTATGTATCATGAAACTTTGTTTCATGTGCAAAATTATAAAAAATATTGTATAAAATTATCTTCAGGCTCTATGTGTATGGAAGATGTGAAACAAATTAATTTCATGTTTGGACTCGGGTCTTATCCTCAAGATATCTTATTATAATATGCAAATATTCCAAAATCAGAAAAATCCAGAGTCCTGGAACCTGTAATCCTCCTGTCTCAGCTTCCCAAGTACTGGGATTACAGGCATGCTCCACTACTTCTATCTTGTAGCAACATTTTTTATCTAAAGTAGCTGGAAGTCCCACAAGGTGAAAAAAAAGAGCAAAACATAAATTTAAAAAAATCACTGGAAGTGATCTTATACACATATGCAAATATATACATACGTGTACCCACACACAAACTAAATTTAAAAACCCTTCATAAGACATTCAATGTAATAATCCATTTTGAGGATGAATCAGTAGATAGAAAAAAACAAGGCATTAATAAATGCAAGAACCTGAGATAATAAATCGAGATGTATCAAGTACAAAATCACAGACTCTAGAGAACAGAAAGAAAAACACATTTACTTTTAGTCACATTTTAGGGAACCTTTAAAATTCCAAAAAAAAATTTATAACTATCAGAGGAAAACATAAAGAACTATACAGGAAAATATAGAAATCTCATTCAAATCAACGAAAGAAAATTCCCACTAGAAAGGTGACCTCAGGATGATCAAGTAATTTACAAAACAGAGAACCAGAGTGTTCATGAAAATGAGAAGATACTCAGCCTTGCTTAGAATCAGAGAGCTACAAAGGAAAGCAAAGGGAAATACATTTTGTTGGCAAGCTTAGCAAAAAACAAAAACATAATCACGGGTTCATGTGTTACTTAACAACAGGGACATGTTCTGAGAAATGTGTTGTCAGATGATCTGTTGTGCAAACATCAGAGAGTAAGTGTAATTGCAGAAACTCAGATAGCTAAGATTTCGCTGAGTGATACAATCTTACAGGATCCTCTGTAGTCTGTTGTTGACCTCAATGTCGTTTAGGTGGCACATGACTATATATTGTAATTCTTTATGTTGTAGTTATCCACTACTGTTGGGAATGTAGATAATAGTGGAATATTTATGCTAATTAAAGTTATACTAATTGTGTATGAATATGGCTAAATCTTGTAAACAGTGAAGAGTGAGAAAGGCAATCAATAAAGGACATTTTATTATCCTTTTTTGTGTGTATGGTACTGGGGATTGAAGCCAGGGGTGTTCTACCTCCAAGCTACACCCCCCCAGCCCTTTAAAAATTTTTTTGTTTTGAAACAGGGTCTCGTTAGGTTGCTGAGAGTCTCACTAAGTCGCTGAGGCTGGCAAACCTGCGATCCTCCTGTCTCAGCCTCCTAAGTACTAGGATTACAGACATGCACCACCACACCTGGTTTATATTATCCTCTTAACAGCATTCATGCAGAATATGAGCTGGGTGTGGTGGCTCACGCTTATAATCCCAGTACTTGGGAGAGTGAGACAGGAGGATTGCAGTTTTGAGGACAGCCTCAGCAAACAGTGAGACTCAGGCTGAGACAGGAGGATCACAGGTTTGAGGACAGCCTCAGCAAGTAGTGAGACTCTCATCAGCGTAGTGAGACCCTGTTTCAAAATAAAAATAAAAAATAGGGCTGGGGTGTAACTCAGAGGTAAAATGCCCCTGGGTTGAATTTCCAGTGACACCAAAAAAAAAGAAAAAGAAGAAAGAAAGAAAGAAAGAAAGAAAGAAAGAAAGAAAGAAAGAATCTGCACTCCATACTAATAAATGCTGCCCCAAATTTTATGAATGACAAATTCTGATTTTGTGATACAAATAAATAGATATTGTAAAAGTAAAAGAGGGCCTAGGGAGAAAGAACAGTAATAAAATATGTAAATCATATGCTAATGTATATACATACCAGTTATATACAAAAAATATATATCATGTCAGTGTAAGTAAATGTATGTAGGATGTTATCTGTTAAGCATTTTAGCTTTAATAATCTAAATATTAGATTTTGCTTTTTTCTACACAAACTTCATCATTCATACATTTATATTCATAATGTAAATATTCATTTTCTTAAACATTTTCTCAAACATCTAGCATAAAATATATCACTTTAAATAAAACATCTTTCCATTATTGAATTTAAATTGGTACATATTTCAGAGCTACCTATTAATGTCATGATAATACTCATTCTTCTTGGTGCAACACAAATTTATTTCTTATGCATAAGTCAATGTAAAATTTATCAGTATTTTAATACTAACCAACTTTGTCATAAAGAAATCTGTATGCATGCTTCCCTGTTTATTTAGTAGCATCAGCAATCATTCTCAAAATATACGCAGTTCTCAAAGCTTGGGGAACAATGGGAGGAATCAAATATATATTGTCCAGTATGTAAGGGCAGAGGATCCTGGACCTTTATGAAAAGTTCAGTATTCTGCAAAAGAGTTAATGCAGCAGGACTGACTACTATCCCTTGAAAGGCTGGGTCGGTCACCATTACCCCTTGGTTGGTATCTGGGAACTTGGATTTGGGGAGGGTCCCATCACCCTAACTGCTCAGTGACTTGCGGCCTAAACTATATGGATAGTGTGGTCTATGCCCAACACCTGCTTTCCTCTGGGAGTCTGGAATCTGGGTAACGCTAAGTGGTAGGCGCCTCGATAACCAGCCCCCAGGGTAAACCTGGGGCCCTGAGTAATGAGCCTTCATGGTAGACACTGCACTTCTGTCCTAACAAGTGATTGCTGGGAATTCGGCACTTGCTGTGTGACTCTGCTGGGAGAGGACCCTTGCAGACTTGTGCCTGGTTTGCTCAGGCCTTTATCCCATATACGGTTTCCCTCCTCTGATTTTGCTCTGTATCCTCTGGCTGTAATAAATCATAGGCATGAATACAATTATACAATGAGTCCTGTGGCTTCTTGTAATGAATCATCAAACGTTAGGGTGGTCTTTTGGGACCTGTGACATGATATTTTTTAGTGGAATTGAATCTAATCCTTTGACATTATGTCTCCATAGTGCAATAACAACAAAAAAGTGCAATGTTTGTGACTATTTAGGCAATTGCATATTTTAGTTAGTAAAACCTAACCACTGAGGCTTAAATTGGACTCTGACTTTTATTTGGTTATTACGGAATAGATACAACTTCAGAGTTGATCAGCCTTGATGTAGAAATGAAAGTTTAAAACTTCAGTGATGCAAGTTTTACCCAAATAAGTTTAACTGGGTTGTGATTCTAATGGAAACCTTTCCATACTCATTTGATGTATTGTATGAATCATGACCTAAGAACTTATTTGCAGTTTACTTTGATTCTATCTAAATTATTTCTACAACTGTGGTATTCATTCACTCATTCATTATTTTCCTCAAAAGAAATTCACTGGACACCTACTTGGACCGATACTGTGTTTGGTGAATTTGATGATCTGCATTTGATGATTCATGGTGAATGAGGCAGACACAGAACTTACCATGATAAACCTTCTATCTAGTGGTGAGGGAAGGTGTATTAGAAAATGTGAATGTTACAGGCTTTGAAAAAGAATCTGCGTTTTGGTGGAGGTCAGCATCATGGCTCTAGAGGGCTCCCAATGGAGTTAATCAGGACAGAAATGGTGACTACCTTCTATGGTGGGCTAAAGGTTATCTCCCTAAAATACATATCTACTGAAACTGCTGTGAGGAGAGGCAGTCTGGGTGATTATAAAACTGTGTGAATTAAGGAAAGCAAAAGGTAAAAGTAAGCCGGGCGTGGTGGCGCACACTTGTAATCCCAGTACTTTGGGAGGCAGAGACCGGAGGATCCGGGTTCACGGCCAGCCTCAGCTCTCTCTCTCTCTCTC
>PVJS01006464.1:26626-59830 GCA_004027185.1 Glis glis | reverse complement strand
GGAGGGCCTCACTAGGTAGAGAGAGAGAGAGAGACAGGGAGAGAGAGAGACAGGGAGAGAGGGAGAGAGGGAGAGAGGGAGAGAGAGAGAGAGAGAGAGAGATGAGGCTGGCCGCGAACCCAGATCCTCCGGTCTCCACCTCCCAAAGTACTGGGATTACAAGCGTGCACCACCATGCCTGGCTTCTATCTCCTCATTTCTTAAAGAGGAAATAAAGTCCTTACTGTATCTGCTTCACAGTGATAATGTATCAGTACTTTGTGCAAATCAAAGTAATTAAGAATTAGACAAATGTAAGTTCTTATAAAAACAGATTGAAAGAATTGAATCACTCACTGTTAATTAAAACCCTTCAAGCTTTATTTTAAAACATCCAAATGGATTTTTAAACTTATAGAAGTCCTGTCCCTTAGAAGACAGTATTCAAAATATGTAGTTAAAATATGAAATAAAGCTTGGTTATACTAAGAGCTAGGGGCCAGAAAGAAGTGATTTGGCATTCCAGCTCTTTGATACACCAGCTGTGGAACTTTCAGAAACTAATTTGTTCTCCATGAATGAGCATTTCCCCAAATGCAAAAAGGGCAGTGTTAGAATATATTTACATCTTTTATTAAATAGCTATTTATGGAGTTCCTGTTACATGTCTGATCCTGTGCAGGCAGGTCCGAAGGACACGTTGATGGGCAAGATAGACATAGTCTCTGTTCTCATGCAACTTAGTTTGGCAGGGAACAAAGACATAGACATCAAGCACATAATCACAAGCAGTTACCAAAAAAAAAAAAAAGCATAAATAGAGTGGCATGGAGTCGGTGCTTAGAGACACAGAATTACTATTTAGTACAGGGTCAAAAATCCCATTCCTTTGTTTCACAGAGGTTTAAGGTTTCTGAGGATGGAAATAAGGATGACATTGCTTTGAAACATGCAGAGTCCTCTCATTTACAGTTCCCCCATGTCCAAGGTTTCATTTCCCATTGTTTCAGTTATCCTCAGTCAACCACAGTCCAAAAATACTAAGTAGAAAATTTCAGAACTAAGCAATTCATGTTTTAAGTTGCATACCATTCTAAGCAGGACTGTGAAATCTCCCACCACCCTGCTCTACCCTGTCCAGAACATGAGTCATGCCTTTGTCCATGTTGTTCTTGTCGTATACACTACCCTCCCGACAGTCACTCATATCCATTGTGGCTATCAGGCCAACTGTCATGGTATTGTATTGCTTGTATATAGGGTCCAGTACCATCCACAGTTTCTAGCATCCACTAGTGGTCTTGGAATATACCACCCCTAGAGAAGGGAAACTACTCTCCTCTACTGTGGGTTCACCCAGGCCTGACAACTGGTTTCTCACAGAAAATAGTACATTTGCCTCTAAATATGCCATTGCCATCATTGCACACACCAGGATCGTGAGACCTCACTTACATTTTTGTTTTTTTCCTGGCTGGGCTCTCCTGGGGCAAGTTCTCCAATGAGCAGTGGCTTAAGGTACAACTGTGCAATGTCAAGCTCCGGATGCATGGCCCTGAAGACATCCTTAAATCAGAAGGAGAGAGAGTGAGAGCAGTTAGAAGCTCAGAAGACACATATTTATTCACAGTTGGCCCTCTTCCTTTCCCCACCATGTGCTTAACCCAGGAACCAGCACAAACTCTATTACAGAGGACTTGCTTCTAATTCCAGATTGATGCTTCAAGCTGATGGACCAAAATTGAGACCCTTTTATAAAAGCATGATGCTAGGGACCCACCTACCATAGGCATTGTTTTTCTAGACATGACCAATATAGCTAGGCTCTCCTGGAGTACTGATGAGATCACTTTTGTTTTTATTGAACACCAGAAAAAATAGTTGCTTGAATTTCTTGGCCATGATTAATCTTTCAAGTCCAGCATTGGGTTTCTTTTGGAAGTGGCTCACACTGCTGGGGCATACAGCAACCAAGATTGGCCATCCATGTCATATCTTCTACTGATGGTTCTCTCTTGGTTCTTGGCTAAGGCCCTTGACTAGTTATTTCCAGAGAAGGACAGATTAAATTTGATGACAGTGGTTTAAGACAAGAGATGAGAGATCATGGGATCACAGTCCTTGAGCCCTGGGTTTTCTAAAGCAGTGTACTCTTTGCTAAGTTTGTCACTGGAGGTCACTTACCACTCTACAAAAGTGCTGTTGTTAAGTAGCAATTCCATATGGCCACGAGAAGCAGTGTGGATTCTACATCCTGTTTTTTCTTGGAAGAAAGAGAGTCTTTCCTCTCAAGTATTTATATAGGTTTTTTTGGGGGGAGGGGAAGGATTCTACAGAGGGAGAATTGAGACTTTCTGTTTCTATGGCTTTGGGGTGGGAGTAATTAAAATGAAAAAATATAACCAAAGTTGTAACTTGAATATATAGAAGCCATGACAAGTGATCTGGATTGGTGGCATTGCACAGTAACTGACTCAGAAAATAGTCTTCTTGCCACTTACTAGCTCTGTAATCATGGGCAAGTCTCGTGACTTGTCCAAAGTGTTTTATATTCTCTTTCCTGAACGTGGTTGATAGTAGCCACTCAGTTCATAAAGGCTCTACACTGTCCATTCAGCTTCTGTGCACTTCTTATCACTCCTTGGTAAATGATGGGCTATATTATTTCAACAATATTTTTAAATTTTCATACTCTGCGATCCTAAATCTTAGTTCCCCTAACCAGGAGAAGGTTGATTCAAGGGCTGAGAAGGTGATGAATGTGTCTCACAATGCTCCATATTGAAAAACTTGTGTTCTGATGCTGTTTAAGAGCAGGTTAGAGTGGAAAATGTCCTGATTGGTCAAGGTCAAGATGCAGAAGATAGTAGTCTATTGCAATTTCATCTTACAGTGTGCTAGTGATAATATTCTTCTGAGATTATTGTTTCTTCTGATCCCCAGGAAGGTTCAGAGGTCACTAATGTGACAACAGATACTGAAAATTTACAGACTGTTCCAGAATAGTAGGTAATGGCCTGCTATGTGAAACTTTTTACATTGCATTGACGAGGCAGTGCAACAAAGCAGCTTAGGTAGCCTTAAAATATTCAATAATTTTCTAATGGAATTCAGATACTAAATAAGTTTTGAAATCTCTTCTTGAAAGCCTGTAAAAACAGGTTCTCGTACCAACATTCTTGGGCAAGTATGTTCTTGCTGAAGGAAGGAGGGGGTGAAATGAAGGGAGAAGGGGATAGTGCCAGCATTTGGAGTGTGTCCTACATACAAGGTGCTCCATGGGCCAAGTCGTAGCTATCACCTTACTTCTGTGAGGTTCTATTGCTTCTGTTGTGCAGATAAAGACACCAAGTCTCAGAGGAGAGAAACATCTTGCCCCCAAATGCCACGCTCAATTGAATAGCTCAGCGCTCTGCAAATTTGAACTCAGGGCTGTGGGACTCTGAAGCAATGAAGCCATAAACATCCATTCCAGCACTGACATGTAGAGTTCCTTTTCTGAAAGGTGCAATGCTGGGTTGTTTTGAGATGATGCTAAAATCGGTTTATGTTTCTGGAAAGATTGTCATGGGGTTTCACTAGGCTGGGATTTAGTCACATAAAGCCCTTTGCCTCTGGATTCAACCTGCTCCTCATACTTCCCTTCCTCCATACCTGCCACACACCATCTTCCCCACTGGAACCTCCCATTCAATAAGCACTCCATGCTCCTCTGTGGCCTTACAGCTTTCCAGAGACCATTCCCTTTGCCTTGTCTTCTTTCATTTTCTCTACATGAAAGCTCCTCCTTGCCCTTCAAGACCCATATTAAGTGCTGCCCTCTGGGCTCATTGAGAAAAGTTATTTACCCTTGGCACTCACGATGTTTTCTTTGTTCCTAGAGCTTTTCATATTATGTTGTAACGAAACAGTGTACTCTCCTCTTCTTTAGTGATTTGTGAGGTTTTTTTGAAGACTGAAACTGTGCACTATCATTGATTGATATATGCCTAATACCTCTTACTGTTCCTGGAATATGGCATGTGATGGATAGATGTCTGATGAAAAGGGAGAGAGTGAATGACTAGATGAGATGGTGATTCCATGAGGAGTTGGGAGGCTTAGAGTGTTGCGCTAAGAGAATGCAGGTCTCTTTCTAACCTGAGCATCCCTATTTTCTGACACTTTTGCATATCCCATTTTCATTGGGTAGTCTTTTGACTCCCTTCCCTATCACATCTCGACTCATTACATTATTCATAAATTCACATATAGCTCGTCTGGAAAGTAATTATTCCCAAAATAGTATCAACATAGGAAAGATAAGATTATTACTTTGCTTTCACAAATACCTTAGAAATACTGTTAATTTTCTTGCTCTTATTTAGTGGGGATGGAGAGAAGTGCTTTACCATAAAAGAAGTATAATCTCTAGTAAAAGAGAAAAGTATGCAAAATCAGAAGGCCCGAGATGAAATCCTGTTTTTACAACTTCAATACTGTATACAGATTGTGCCTCACAGAATGGCACCCAAACAAGAGGGCAAGTGTGGCCTGAAATTCAGATAATCTATCTGCCAAAACTTGTGCCTGTGGAGCTGCAACTGCCCAGAGAATGTGTCTTTCACACAAAGGCACAGTAGAGAGCAATAGAGGAGCAGGTTCCTTCTTCTTGGACAAATTGCTTAATTTCTCCAATCCTTGGTCTTTTTCCTACATATACATAACTTTACCTATTCTTCCTCAAGGACTTACTAATTCCTTTATTCATTTATTCAATCATTCTAAAACCCATCCAGGACCTGGCCTAGTGAATAAGAGCTTAGATTTTTGGAAGTAGATGTCAATAAATGATTGTATATTATTATTATTACTTAGTTCAACTGATATGAGTTGAAATCTCCCAGAAGTTGACTAAGAAACAAACATGCTTGGGCATGGTGGCACATGCCTATAATCCTAGTACTTGGGAGGCTGAGACAGGAGGATTGCAGATTTGAGGACAACCTCAGCAACTTAGCAAGACCCTCAGCAACTTAGCGAGAGACTCCATTTTAAAATAAAACAGGTAGAAAGCACCTGGGTTCAATCCCTAGTAGAGAAAGAAAGAAGAAGAAAGTGGGAAGGGAAGGGAAGGGAAGGGAAGGGAAGGGAAGGGAAGGAGGGAGGGAGGGAAAAAAAGAAAGGAAGGAAGGAAGAAAGGAAGGAAGGAAGGAAGGAAGGAAGGAAGGAAAGAAAGAAGATAGGTTTAAAAAACATCCAATGGAGAATGTATGTCACAAAACAGGATAACTAGATTGTAGACCTGGATTAACTCACCTCAAAAAACCTCAAGAGAATATTCTATGCCCAGCCTCAGATAAAAATCCATACCTTTGGGTAATTCCTCTCCTTTTTCTTTCTCAGATCTCAGGTGCTTCAAGACAATGACTAGACCAAGACTTTTCACATTTCTTATTGAGGGAGAATTGTGAACAGGATGATCTGTGTGGATGGTGTGTCTTGGACTTTGTCTTTTGAGAAAGCTGCTTTGGGATAAAGGATGATGCCAGGAAATCACCAGATTCCCTTTTACTGGCAGGTATAAACACATGGGTTCTTTCCCATTGCAACTCTTTCTATTGTTTGAGGGCATCTATTATTTGCAAGCTTTCCCGTATACTGAGCTATTTTTCTATGATACTGTCAGCTAAATGCCAGTGTGCATGCTTGCTCACTCATGTGCTCTCTCTCTCTCTCTCTCTGTACCTTCTAAAACTATGCATGTTCCTTGGCACTCTTAGTCCATACTTGATATCACCATCAAGGTGCCAAGCCAAATATCCATAAATCAATTTAGACTCTCTCCTCAGGCTTGCTTATCCGGTTATTCATCAGATATTATGAGCTAGGTCTGCTAAATACCCTTCCCACCCATCCCCTTGTCTTCAGTCCCGTTGCCAATGCTTTGTTTGGGCCTTCAACATGCTTCCTGGATCCCACCCAGGTCGTCCTTCATTGTGGCTGGCTCTTTTTGATTTCGTCCTTCACTTCAGAGCCAGGCTGAGCTTTTGGAGAGGCAGTATCTTCTCATGGCTCACTCTGCTAGAACTTGGAATCCTTCCTCTTTCTTCTCCCCATCTGTTTTACAGCTAGAACCATAATTCAAATGAGAATCGGACCATTTGTAAAATGTTGACAACTCAGAAAAGATGCAAGTACTACAGATTATTACTTTCCCTTCAGCAACAGCTTAGAGATGAGGCCAGTTTTATTGTGGTGGTGAGGGTGAGGAAGGATGCTGGATCATTTTTGTGGGAGGAGAAGCAGCTGTGCAGTATCGTGCGAACTCCTTACATCAGTGCTCAAAAGAGTCTTCAACAAAATAGTATCAACACAGGAGAGATGTGAGTTGTCTTTATGTTCCTCTTTCTGTTTCTCTTCCTGTCCCTTCATTTTCTCCTCTTATCATCATCACACCATAACAGTAAATGACTTTAATTGAGCATGTAATTTTGGACAATATTGTGCTAAGTAAAGGAAGTGGCTATCCTGGGAAGCCTGTGCTGTTTGGGCACCTACTCACGGCATGAATCATGCCTGTACTCCACCCCGTACACATCTTTACTTCCCACTGCCCCAGCCTTGCCTCTGCTCATTGAAAAGCACCTGCGATTCCCTTTTGGAGTTGCACACAGCTCTATCTTTCCCTACATAGGAGTGCTCCAGATTATTGAAACAGACACTGCCATGCTTCCTCTAAGCCTTTGTCATTCCTTCCTTGAAACGTTCACTTTGATTCCCATGAGAAAGAACTTGAGTTTCTCAGTGCCCTTTCTAGAGTGCCGTGTCCAGCGATGTGGAGTGTGCTGCCCAACACACACGATAACAAACCTGCTCTCTTTGTTCCAATCATGCTGCACCTGCGTGCCCATTACAAGGTTGCATTTACTTTTTTCAGGGAGCTTAAAATAAACTGTTGTAATATATAAAATTTGTCACCGACTATTGTGTGTGTCCTGTCATCAAAATGTGTTGTAATCCTCATTTCACTGATAGAAAAAGAGTTCATCGTGCCAGGCACCATGGGACACACTTGTAAATCCCAGTACTTGGAAGGCTGAGACAAGAGGATTGAAGGCTGAGACGAGGATTGCAGATTCAAGGACAGCCTCAGGAGCTTTGAGAGACCCTCAGCAACTTAGTGAGACCCCATTTCAAAATAGAAAATAAAAAGGGTTGGGGGTGTATAGCTGAGAGGTAGAATGCCCCTGGGTTCAATCTCCAGGGACAAAATAACAAAACAAAACAAAAATAGCTCATTATGTTTTAATTATATTGTAATATATATTTTTTGTACTAGGAATTGAACCCAGGGGTTTTCTACCTCCAAGCATCACCTCCAGACCTATTTTTTTAAAAGGGTCTCACTAAGTTGCTGAGTGCCCCACTCAGTTGCTGAGGCTGGCCCCAAACTTGTGATCCTCCTGTCTCAGCCTCCCAGGAACTGGCATTACAGTTATGCACCACCACGCCAGATTTATTATAGCCTTTATGATCAATTCCTCTTGTTGGACTTACAGGCTGTTTCAGGATTTTCCTGGGTGAGCTCATACAAGTGAAAATACCTGGGTCCAAACTCTAGCACCGTGACATTAATTTAAAATCATAATGCTTGAAAATAACAAGATAACTCATTTGTGCAGTAACAGAAGCTTATGTGCCAATTTTGTTTTATGGATTTGTTTTCCTTAGTAAGGTTCTTTGGAGAACATTAGAATCCATCTCAGGAGAACGAAGCAATAATAAAATATAGGAACTGTGATTTATTGATATTGAATCTATGGTGAGTACCATAAGCAGCACTTCCTTTCATTACACTGATTTTTACAAGCCACCAAGATGAAGATAATACAGTCCTCATGTTTTAGATAAAGAAATTGAGACCTCAGGGGCTTAAGCCACCTCCTTAGGACCTTCATAGTAACTGTAGAGCATGGGTGCAAAACAGTCCAGTTTTATTCCAAAACCTGTACTTTTTTTTGTGGTACTGAGGATTGAACCCAGAGGCATTCTATCTCCGGGATACACCCCCAGCCCTACTTTTTATTCTTTATTTTGAAACAGGGTCTTACTAAGTTGGGGAGGGCCTCACTAAGTAGCTGAGTCTGGCCGCGAACCCGCGATCCTCTGGTCTCAGCCTCCCAAGTATTGGGATTACAAGTGTGTGCCACCACGCCCAGCTCAAAACCTGTACTTTTAACCATTAGGCTGGACCCAATGACTGCACCAATGAGTGGACTCATGAGCCCATGGGATGGGCCACTCAGGCATCTCTATCCACCTTTTATGAGGCCTGGAGAAGAGTTCCTGTGTTTGTTAGGGGAAGGTGCCCATCTGGGGAGGTGCAGCCATGAGTGAGGGCTGGCACACAGACTGTACTTTGGTCCTCTCTGGCCCGCCAGGGCACGACCTACAAATGCCTCTTAAGTTATAGAGCAGCATTCAGCCTCGGGTCCCCTGACTTGATGTTCTGTCCTCCTTCACTAGAAGGAATGAGGCTTCTTCCTCCTCGATGCTTCTGCCCCCAACAGAAAGACACCATATGTAATCAGGGTTTCTAAGCTGGTGGTGGACTACAGAAAGTAATAATCACATTTCTGAGGATATGTACACTGGTGGTATGAAAAAAATAGCTACAATTTATCAATTTCTACCTAATGTCATGTATTATGCCAAATACTGAACATGCATTTATTCCATTAACCATAAACCAGTCAGATAGTAATTCCTATTTTGCAGACTATGGAGCCAAGGCTCAGAGCACTTCAGTAACTTCCCCAGTTACTGAATTCCAATGCTTAGGTTCCTGGTCCGCTGAGTTGCCGGGGGTATTGTAATAGTCAGGAATCTCCTGCCGCCCTCCTATTATTCTTGAGCAATCTTCCCTTGGAGAATCCTTTCTCTGAACATTTTCAGATTTAATTTACTAAAGTCTAAGGTACATGGCTGACCGAGCATATGATTTTCTCCCTCGATATATGTACATCCTAAAGTGCCATGGGGGTTCATCTCTAAGGTTCTGATGGTTTCTATGACATCAATCTATTCTTCCTCATTAGCTAGAGCCAGATGCAGGAGCATAACCATTTCATGACTTCTATGGAATAAAAACCACTAGCAGATTACAAACTGATCATTGGTTTCGTCAAACTCAGTGACACTCTCTGTTCATGTCAACATGGCTGAAAGCCCGTGTCCTTGCTAACACATCCTCTGAGCTAATTCTGTGACTTGTATTAGAAAAGTCTGGCCCATGATTTCTCTGAGTTGTGGGAATGGGGGGATGGGCTAGATGGAGATATGCAGGGTTAATTTTTCATTTTTTATTTGTTAATTTTGCTACTGTTATTCTGAGACAAATGTTCTCCACCTTGCTTCTTCTATCCTCTGCTCTCTAGATTTCTACACAGTTTCATCTTGACATTCACGACACTCCCATCCCTTGCTCCAAGCTCATGATCATTTTCCCAAGGAAAGGCTGAACTTTGTTTAAAAAATATCAAATCTGACTGAAGTAGTGGGGATGGGGCAAAGTAGGTCCAAAAAGACATTAAACTGACTATAGATGGTAGTATAATAAGACCTAGGCAGAGAAGAGAGATTAGACATTGAAGAAAACCTGAAAATTTAGGAAAAGAGATATTTATGGAAACAAGAAATGAAATCTATTTTTTTTTTACAAATTTGCAAGGTATCTGACAATTCTGTTGGAGACTTATTATCAACATATACCATTTGCAGGCTGGTGCTTAGCAAAACGATGTCTCCAATCCTGTCCTTTGAATTTATATGCTAATTTGTTGGAGAATTTATATGGTAATTTGTGAAGTCAACAGGTGCAATAAAATAAAAAGCCCAGGTATAAATTTGTGTTCTGTTGTATATTAATTTTTCTGGCCTTGAATTCGTTGTTTAATCCCTCTCTCTGTTTCTTCATCTGTACAATGGTGGAAAATAAAATTCTCAATTGAGCGAAAACAAACATCCTTATGAATATTTTAGAAGGGGTTCCTAAATGGACTTAAGATTATGGGAGATCAATACTTATCAAATACTAAAGGGAAAAATCTATTTTTAAAGGCACCAGATATACAGAGTTTTATGGTCAGACCAACCTCATCCCCAGATTTGGCGCTATCAATTGCTGGCAGTGTGACACATTTTTACCTCTTTGAACACTAACTTTCTCATCTGTACTACAGGAATAATTTTCACCTTCCTTATGGGGAGGTTTAAGTGAATCAGTGCGGTTAAGTGATTCCATAAAAGTAGGTTGCATCACATTTATCACACTGAATGAGCTACGGGATACAGAAGAAATCTGCAAACTCTGAAAGTCTAAGTAATTGTAGGTTTTCACTATTATTAACCACACGTCTATGTCCACTGGATAACTTGCCTTCTTTCTTTTAGACACTCCAGTTATGAGTCTTAGACATTTCTATTTGGGTGCAGATATTTTTTTTTCCGCATTTTACTTACCTATTTGTAACTTCTTAGGATACAGTGACTCCACTTCAAAACAAAGCAAACAAAACGACAAGAACAAAACACCAAGAACAAAACCAAACCCAGAATGTACACATGCAGTTGGTCTCCAC
Source organism: Glis glis (assembly GCA_004027185.1). Classification (NCBI taxonomy): domain Eukaryota; kingdom Metazoa; phylum Chordata; class Mammalia; order Rodentia; family Gliridae; genus Glis; species Glis glis. Next base: position 49,229 of record PVJS01006464.1, on the reverse strand, counting down.
TGTCAACATCTGAGTTCATCCCAAACTGGGTGATAGCTACCTGTCAGTGAAGATAATAGCTAGACCTCAAAGCCTAATTTGCTTCCAAAATCTTGCTAGATAGGAATCCTGAAAAATTGGTTTGGTAGGAGATGAGTGATCGTGGAGTCTGAACACGTACTTGAGTGCTTTTGGGAAGAGAGCCAAGATCTCAGTCACCCAGTAGTTGGGAGAGGAAGAGAAGAGAGAGGAGAGAGAGAGAGAGAAGCTAGGAGCTCCTTACCGTGGCATCTTCCCCAGCATAGTGGTTGAGGACCTTGCGCCCACCTGGATGCCTGTGGGCCCAGTCAGTAACATTGTACACTTTGCGATTGATTACCAGCCACTGGTCAGCCTCCTGGTTGTGTCTCTGGATCTCCTGCCAGGTGTACGTGTTGAGACCTTTCCTGGGTACATCGCTCTTGCCATTGGCCTGCTTTCCATAGATCTCAGCTTTCCCATTTGATATTGTTTTCCCATTTGCCTGGTGCATCTCATCCAGGTACCCCTGGCTCCTTCCTGCAATGTTCCCATTGGCCTGAAGCTTTTCCTCTAACTTCATGGTCCTTGGATCCCTGGGTTTATCTAGGTAGGCTCCTAAAAGTTCTAATCTTCTGATTGGACCGTAAGACGACCGTTTTTCTTCTCTATCATTCCACTGCTGTGGGATGCCTCTGCAGAAAACTTTTTAGTCCAGATGTTCTTCACTAATCTGTTAGCCCCTTCCCAGCCTGCCCCTGCTCTTATCTGGCACGAATCTTTTCTGCTCCTAGGTTGCTAGACTATCTTTCTCTCTTCACCTTTCTCCCTGCAGGCTGGCCTCTGAGCAGCAGCATCCTCCTTCATCCTTAAAAGATCCCAGAGCAAGGAGCCCCGGGCCAATCGCAGCCTGTCCCAACAGCTAGTTCCGCCCCCAGGGGGGTGGGGCTAAGCTCTTGCCATGCTTCTCCTGCACCACATGATGTGGGTTGGGTTTGCCTGTTGTCTGCTGTGCTTGTGACTGTAGACCTTCAGGCAAATTAGTTAAATCAACGTGTGAGCAACAGCTTTCCAATCTCCAGGATGTCACAGCGCGTGGTGCACTTGGGCAATGTTCTTTGATATTGCCTTGTCATTTCAACCAAAGGCTTTTAAATATTTTTAAAGTTTTTCTGTTTTAAAAGAAAGCTTTATTTTACAACAACAAACAAAAACAAAACAACAGCATCAGCAACAACATCAATAAAACACCAAACAAACCAATCACTAAAAAACAAAATCGACATCATCACGTTTTATTTTTAATCTTTTTCCTTTGAAAATTTCCTAAATCTGTCAACATGTCTAAGGACAATAGCAACTGACGTCGGTGAGAACGCATGACGGCTGGCAAAGCCCTTGTCACATGTTTCATCTCTTTTAATCCTTGCATCAATCTTTGAAGGGAGGTGCTGCTGTTACCCCACTTTCCTTCCAGGTGAGAAAACAATTTAGGGCTGGAGCTATCAGGTACCATGCCAGGATCACCAGGTAACAAGCCACTATCACCCGGTGGGTGAGAAGGAAACTGGTACATGAACCTTATTTCTTGAAGTTTCCACATTCCACGCTCTTTCCATCCTTTTCCCCATTCCTAGGGTCCAGACATTTATAATAATGACTCGACTTGGTGGTTTAGAAACAAATCAGAAGAGATTCCAGACTGGGAGTGGGAGTGGTGGTGGGAAAGGGCCTTAATTTTAGGAAAAGAGTCTGCACAGAAAAATATCAAAAGCACATTTTTATATTTAGGAATATATCTGAACTATGTCCTCGATAACTCAATTCAAGATTTATGTACAAAGGAATTTGTTCCAGCATTGCTTTCTTATTTTTTATTTTTTGTGATACTGGGGATTGAACCCAGGGTCATTCTGAGCTACACTCCTAGCTGTTTTTATTTTTTATTTTTGAAACAGGGTCTCACTAGGTTGCTGAGAATCTCTCTATTGCTGAAGCTGGTCTTGTACCTGCAATCCTCCTGTCTCAGACCCCCAAGTACTGAGATTACAGGTGTGGGCTACCATGCCTGGCACAGCATTATTTAAGTGAAGAGTCAAAAGTCACCTAAATGTTCAGCAATAAGGAATAAGGCTACCTTAGTTATATATATATATATATATATATATATATATATATAAACTATTATATAGATTTTGGAAAAGAAGTATTTACAGAATTTATAGTGGCATGCTTGCAGTATAACAACGGATAAATTAGTCAATAAATTACATTTACTGAATGGGATATGATTGGAAGGAAATGTGCCAAAATGTTGGCATTAGCTCTCGTTTGATTCTGGTTGTGGGTGATCTGAAGTGACTGGAGCTGCCTGGTCTATGTTATCTGTTCTCTGAGAATGTGGCGTGTCTCTAGGCTTGGCACACCAAGCCTGGCGGGAAGCACACTTCCTACAAGAGCGCAGCCTGTTCTTATGAGAAACAGAGCATAGAGGGGGGCTACGGCCTCAGAGGATCCGAGTTTCCTGATATTCTTGCTCTTGCTCCCTGAGAAAGTGATAAGCACTTGACTGCTCAGTGTCTTAATTCTTAGAAGCTTTGTTTTAAAAAGATACATGGTGGTTTGATTAGACTAGTGCCTTCCTGTACAAAGTTCCCAGGACTTTGTCTATAAAAGAAGTCTGTTGCTCTTAATAAATATGCATTTGCTTGGAGCTGGTCTCCTTCTTTGCATCCTCCGTGTCCTGATTTCGTCGTGGTTGCATCTTCCCGGGGTCTCCACTCCACTAGAGAGTGACCACAATGGTGTTATTCAAAATTATGTTCTTTTAAAAACTTTTTTTTGCTGTACTTCCCAAGTGTTCTATAAATTAACATATGTTATTTCTGTAATTTAGAAAATCATTTAAAAGAAATACAGAGCCCAAAAAAGATATAGCATAGATTTTTGAAACTAGATGGATCTGACATCATCTTTCAGCACAGTTATTAGCTATAGAATATCAGCCAAATTACTTCTCTGGGCTTCTGTTTCCCACCTGTAAAATGCAAAAATAAAGAGAATTCTCAAGATTGCATGGAACTAACACAAGACCACAATACTTGCAGAAACTCTCGGTAGTGATTTCTGAATTGGAGTTTCATAAATGCAACATGCATACATCCAGTATTTGTGAGTCATGTGTGTAAATTCAGGATAACTCCAGAATTTCAGTATCAGTATCAGGGAGGTTTGAGGACAACAATAGGCTTGGGACTTTGGTGGGGCCAGGTCAAGGGGCATGGCTAGAGCAGTTTTCGGGAACTATCTGTAAGCCTGAGATGTCCTTTTGCCATATCATCCCAGGAAGACACACGTATGGGAGGGGTGTGTGTGGTGGGTTAGATAAAGACCTTCATCTCCCTCATGTCCAAGCATGGCTAGGATAGCTTTGTCTCTCTCTTCGTGTGCAAGGTTTCTGGAAGACTCAGAAGGCAACAGTAAAAGGGTTTTCCTAGCAAGAGTCCTCAATATGTGTCTCAGTCAACATTCTCACTGCTGTGATCCACAACAACTCACCACACCACTTAGAGGAAGGACATTTATTTGCTCACAGTTCTGGAGATTCTAGGGGTTTCAGTCCATGTCAGGCCAGTTACATCAGTGGAGCTCAGGACATGGTGGTGGGACAGAGAGAGAGAGAGAGAGAGAGAGAGCGAGTGCAAGAGAGAGAGAGAGAGAGAGAGAGAGAGAGAGAGAGAAATCTGCTCTCATATCATGGAGACCAGAAGCAAGAAAGCAAGTAAGGGGAGGAGCGGACATATATAATCCCCAAGTCCACACCCCCAGAGAACTCATCTCAGCAACCAAGCCCTGTTTCCAACATTGCTGTCTTGTTCCTAAGAGGTATGGGGGACATTCTAAATCCAAACTATAGCAATATACTTGTCTCCCAGTAAACGTTCCTTTTGAGAATGGATTTCAAGTCTGTCAGAATGTAGGTACGTGTGGATTGTGTTCAAATCTTTCCAGAACTTGAAGAGGCCTGTCTCAGATGCACAGAGGGAGATGTCCCTCCTCAGTTACTGCCCTCCTTGTTATTTCATCACAATATTCTACCTCTTCCATAGGGACAATTAAGTAAATGCCTCATCTCAGACATAGCGCTCAACATGGGTATGATTGCAAATAGACGTGTTTAATCTAAAGTTTCCTTTAAAGACAGGATTTTGAGCTGTTAATCTCATAGAGTTTTTGGAAGAGGTGGTATCTTTACCGGTGGAGGGAGAGTCATTCTGTCACTTATTTACAAATCCAGCCTTTGAGCCTGTATGAGTGGCTTCCGTGGGCTGGTATTGTGCCTCCAGGCCTTTTCCCATTTGCAAAAAATCGGGTCTTTCTGGATTCATCACTCAGCAGGACATTAGAGTAGGGATTATTATGATTCTACTGTGCCAATTATTTAGGAGGTTGCAGGCTGTATCCCTGGGCCAGATGAGTTTAACACTGAGAATACTGGCACCCCAGCCTGGAACTGGTCAGAGGCATTATGGAAATTTTCCTGCCATCTAGGACCTTCCTTCACATAACTTATTGAAGATTTACCAATGATTTACTACTTTCTGATTGTCATGCTGGATAACCTGGAGATGAAAGATGAAACTTTCTTTTCTCAATGGAAAGCTGACGAAAACAAACAAAACCAATAAAGGAATCCCCCCATCCCTATACATTCAATTTCTTTGTAGAAAACTAGATATCCAGGGTTCAAAATTGAGGACCAGTGCCATGAGCTTGGACAGGCACCTCCCTGATGTACCTCTCTGTACCTCAGTTTCCCAGTTTTAAAAACACGATGAAGCTAGTAATACTTATGCCTCATAGATTTTTCCTTTGTGACAATTAAATATGTTTTCCTTTGTGACAGCTAAACATGTTGGTTCATGTATAGTGCTTAAAGTAACACCTGGAATTTTTCTGTAAATGTTAGCTACTGGCATTATTATTCCTTAAAATTATTTTTAATTGACATAGTAATTGCACATATTAATGGGATACAGTATGATATTTCAAAACATGTATACAATATATAATGATCAGTGAGGAAAATTTGTGTATTCATCACCTCAGATACTTTGTGGAATGAGCATGCAAAATCCTTTGTACTAGCTTTTTTGAAATATATACTTAATTGTTCTTAACTATAGTTACCCTACTGTGAAATAAAATATTAGAAGTTATTCTTCTTACACAACTCTTGTACACATTAACCGTCCTCTCTGCCGGCCCCCTTCCTCCTTCCTCCTACTCTCCCTAGCCTCTGGCAACCATTATTCTGCTCTTTGCTTCAATGATTTTAACTTTTTCAACTTCCACATATAAGTGAGAACATGTGGTATTTGCCTTTTGGTGCCTGACTTATTTGACTTAACATAATGTCCTCTGGTTTCATCATGTAGTCACAAATGACAGGATTTTATTTATTTATTTATTTTTTTGTGGTACTGGGAATTGAACCCTGGGCATTCTACCTCTGAGCTATACCCTTAGCCCTATTTTTTTATATTTTTATTTTGAAACAGGGTCTCACTAAGTTGCAGAGGGCCTCACTAAACTGCTGAGACTGGCCATGAACCTGCGATCCTCCTGTCTTAGCCTCCCAAGTACTGAGATTACAAGCATGTGCCACCACACCTTGCTGGATTTTACTATTTTTTATGGCTGAATAATATTCTATTACACACACACACACACACACACACACACTGAATATTTTATCCATTAATCTGTTGATGGATACCTTGGTTAATTCCACTTCTGGGCTACTGTGAATAGCTCGATGAACATGGAAGAGCAGACGTCTCCTTGACATCCTGATGTCATTTCCTTTAGTTATCTACCCAGTAGTGGTGTAGCTGGCACATATGGTAGCTCTAGATCTAGTTTTTTGGAGGGACACCTATACTGTTTTCCATAAGGGCTGTTGTGATTTTTCACTCCCACCAGCAGTGTGTGTGAGTTCTCTTTTCTTTACATCTTCTCTGGCACCGTTATCTCTTAACATGGTGTCCAATGGCAGCAAACATTTGATGAGTAGTTGGTGTTGTCAGGTACTGATCTTCACAATAATTGTGTTTTCCTAAAGGAAGAGGGAAGACAGGCAATCAAGTGTGCAGGAAATGGGGCCAACATGCACCAGATAATAAACTGGGGGGGGAGGATCAAGTATATATCACAGACAATAGAAGCAGGCTAATTTTTCCCCTCCCCATGACTAGCGCTCGGTTTTCCGAAACTCAAGTGTGCTACTTTGGATTTCTCTATTCTAGGTTTCTTCTCTTCTTTTAAGTCAATAAGTGACTGTTTGCAAGCTTTGCAATGTCATAAACTAACCAAAAATGGTTTCTTTCATAAGTGAAAGCTAGAGAGAAATTGGGAGATAGAAAGGACTTCAGATAAATGAGGAGAAATACCAGTAGAAGAGTGGAAGGGGACTAGGGGAAGGAAATGTGGGAGGCAGAGGGGGAGATGATGAAGGAGAGAGTTCAAATGCTACACACATATATGTACATATATGGGGTTATGAATACTAATCTTACTAATGTGTACAGGGAGGGGAGGGAAAAGGGTGTGATCCAAATGGGAGTATGCCAGGTGCTGTGTGCATATATGTTTATATTGTTCCTCATTATAATGTGTAACTGCAATGCACCAATAAAAATATGTTAAAAAAGTGAAACTTATGCAAAACCCCATAGTAATGGCCTCAAAAACGAGCATTGCTCTTTTAGGTAAAAATAAAATCATTTATAAATACGTTCAGTCACAGGCTCAGGTGACAATTTTAGGAGCTGAAGGTTCAAACACAGTAACTAATAGAGAAAGGAGATCTTTGAGGGTGAAAGGTTCAGGTCTTAGCACCTGCAGGATCACGCGTGCCTCTTTCATGCCACTTCCTTCTTAAAAGCCGTGCATCTCGCTTCATGTGTTACTTACACTGTCTGAACATCAGTTTCCTTAAAGTGGACATGATACCCATCTTGCTTCTCCATAAAGGGTGACTGTGAGGCTCAAAAGAGATAATGGGAGTGGAAATGTGGTTTTAATGTAGAACCTGTTATTATGATAATTATGATTTTATAATGAGTGCAAGATATTCCAGGTTCTCCATGGGAACTATTGCAACTGGATGTACTATGTCATATGCAGAAAAATATAACTATTCTTCTTAGCCATGGACCGTGTGGAAAATTGGCCTGAGAATAAGGGAATTCATCTCTTTGGTTCACTCACCATCCTCCTACCTGTCCGTCTAGAAAGTGCTCCGAGCTCCCTGAGGTCTGACATTATACGTGTGTGTGTGAGTGTAGCTGTCATTATAACTGGCCAGTCTGCTTTCCAAATAGGTTCTTTTAACTTGGGGCACACCCTGGCTTTGTGTGTTTGGGCCACTGTGCAAGCTGCACACCTTTTCCCCCAGGGCAATTGTTCTTAATCACTGCTTTACCATCTCAACCAAACATAAAAACACTGAAATTAGCTGCTGGTGCCTTGGATGAAGAGAGCATCATTGTTCTGAGGCAGACTTTCAGGAAGGACTGCTTTGGCTGGTCCCCTGTCATCCCGCAATTGGCCTGAGCTGGAGCTGATGGGGGGCAGGATCCCAATGGGGCAGCACAGCTCGGCTTTCTCACAGAAACGACTCTGAGTGCTCTTTGTTGCTGTGGTCTCAGCTGCTGCCTGACCTTATGAGGAGAAAGGAGAAATGGAGGCCTATCACCATGGACACCCAAGACTGTGCTTAACCAGTCAGAGGAGAGACAAGGAGGGCTGGGAGAAAGAGGGAGATTAAATTCTCACATCGGGAGGGCAGGGATCTTTGCCCCTGTTTCTTATCACTCTATTTGTAGAGTCTTGAAGAGGATTAGGTCCTCATCAAATATGTATTCAATAAGTGAATAAAAGCATGAATGGATGAGCAGGGGCTTGGGATTTAATTTCAGGTTCGACGGTGACCTTCAGCTGGACTCTCAGGTGTGCTATGTGTAGTGAGAAAGAGAGAACAGACATTTGTTAAATATTTTCCGTGAATCCCTCATGTTTACTTGTTTCATTTTACTAAATTCTCACCATGGTTGAGTAGGAGAAGTGTTAGCCCCATTTCTCCTAAGGGAGAAATCAGATTTAATGAAACTCTCAAGCCAGGGGTCTGCTAGCTTAAAATTAGTGGCCACTGTCACCAGGTGATAATTTCTCCTCAGTCTTTGCTTTTCTATGTGGAAAAAATTTATGTGGAAAGCTGGAATGGGAGAATATGAGAGTTTTATTTAGGGAAGTGAAGCTTCAGTGTGAATGGGGCCATGTTAAAAAAAGAAAGAAGAGGGGTCTACATTCCAAAGAAAAATGTCTGAAACAGGCCAGTTTCTGGAGTTGAAAATGGTGTGGAATCTTTTGTGTACATCATATTCCCTCTGGATACCTCCTTCCTCAAGCACATTTTATTTGGTGTGGGCATTTGTTCTTTTCTCTCATACTTTATCGAGTTTGCATTGTCTCTGCCACTTCCCAGGTGCACGGGTGTGTGTGCATGCATGTGTGCATGTGCATGTGTGCATGCGTGTGTGTGTGTGTATGTGTGTGTGTGTGTGTGTGTGTGTGTGTACATCCTTTACAGTATAGAAGGGATACTGTGCTGGCCAGGGTAATCCATTTTGCTGGCAAAATATACATAGATACTTGTATGGTAGGCTAGGAATCCACTGTGGTAATTCATATGATTGGAGGGTAGGGTAAGGTTGTAAAAGCTTTTGGAAAATACACATTAAAAAATATATATATGCTTTAAAGTATATACAAACTAGATAAAACAGCATATATATGTTATTTTGAATGCTAGAACATTTTAACCTTATTTCAGCAGGGTTAAGATACATACTATGGTTTTTTTTAGTGTATGAGATACTGGGGATTGAAACTCAGTGTGCCCTATCACTGAGCTACATCCCCAGACCTTTTTATATTTTATTTTGAGACAAGGTCTTTGTAAGTTGCCCAGGCAGGCTTTGAACTTGGGATCCTCTTGTCTAAACCTCCCATTTAACTGGGGTTACAGGCATGCATCACCTTACCTGGCTCATATTATGCATCTTCTAATTATCATATCAAAACAATTTACCTTTTATAGGATGTGTGGATAGCAGAATTACATTCTAATAAAATGAAACATAAAAGCTGTGTGTATGTAAGAGTTCATTAAATTAAAAATAGACTGGAAGATAAGGTGATCACGGTGAGATCTTTATTGATCAGTGATCCTTGCACTTCTTCATTTTAAAGAGAGATGAAAGCTTTCCAGACCGTTTTTGACATCCATGAGTCACAGTCATGTAGGAACCAAATAGTTTGTTTTACTTTTTCCCAGTTTTTCTTTTTATTTCTAAGAGTTTCAAATATATGGAAAAGTTGCAAGAATAGGCAAACTAATACAGGTTAAACATACCTGACCTGAAAATCCAAAATCTCATATAATCCATAATTTGAATTTAGAAAAAAAATCAAATGTCAGAGTAGTAAGAACCATCTAATTTTACCACCTTACTTTATGTTTTAGTGATCATTTTCACCTCTCTGACCAAAATACCTGACAAACACAACTTAAAGGAATAAAGATTTATTTAGCTCAGAGTTTTAGAGGTTTCAGAGGTCGTTTCCTAGTCTGTGTTCCGTCATTTCCCAGGCAGGAACCATAGTGGCAGGACTTCAGGGCATTGCTGGTGGAAAGCAGAGTGGGGGGGCAGATACAGTCCCCAAGGCCAAGCCCCCAGGGACCCACCTCCAGCCATGCCCTTTCCTGGAACATGACTGCTTTGGGGACATGCTTTCAACATATAAACCTTTGGGGTGACCTTCCAAACCCAAACCATAATGCCTTACAAGGGGAAACTGGTGATCAGAGAAGACAAATGACAAACCCTAAGTCACACAGAGCGTAAGTGGAAATGGGGGTACTGAGCACCTTTCTTGTGGTGTTATTGTGAGGAGCCCCCCAATGTACTTAAACTTATACCTGACAGAGTAGGAGAACCCATGAATGCCAACTTCTAAGAATAGCTTTTTGTGGTAGAATAAGCAACAGTAATAGGATGACCACCGCAGAATGAAGACGGGGCGTCTTCCATCACTCCACTCCCAGACTTAATATGATTTAAGAAAATGGAGGATGTGTCCACTTAGGTTGGTGATAGAAGGGAACATTTTCAGGGAATTTATAATAAAATGTTCCCATAAGGTCAGTCCATAAAAATTGGCCTAATTTATAGGATGGAATTTTCTTTTTCATAGGAAATTTAGAATAAAGAGGCATGGGAGCTGCTGAGGGACCCAGAAGTGTTTGGATTAAGAAAGAATAAAGGTATTTAAAAAAAATTATTACTATAGAGTTCAGAAAATCCACTCTCTCATTCTTCCTTAGCTTTTTCCCCAGGAACCACTGAACAGCTTTGTCACTTTCCTAGAATTTTATATACATGGAATCATACCTAATTGGGGGGGGGAGTTTGGTTTCTTTCAATCAATGTATTTATTTTAAGTTCATCCATGTTGTAGTATGAACATTAAGAAACATATGCCTGTAATCCCAGTACTTGGAAAGCTGATCCAGAAGATTCACAGGCTCAAAGTCAGGCTCAGCAATTTAGCAAGGCCCTCAGAAACTTAGTGAGACTCTGTTACAAAATAGAAAAATGAAATAGGGCTGGGGATGTAGCTCAGAGGTATAATGTCCCTCGGTTCAATCCCCAGTAAAACACACACACACACACACACACACACACACACACACACACGAAAGAAAAGAAAAAAAGAAGAAAGATAAGAAACATCCTGGTTTTCTCAATGCCATAATTGGGCATATTTTTAAAAGTTCCATCTTAAAAAAAATATGTGTAGGATAAATCAATACAGAAGAGTAAAGACCAAGAGATTTCCTAGTGAATTTCCCTTAGAAGACATGGCAAAAGGAAGACAAAGGTAAAGGAAAATGGAAAGGGGAGACCCTCTTCTCACTCTTTTATTAGACATGACTCTCCCACCAAGTATTTTCCTGGAAGGGTAATTGTCAACAGTCACACCCTTATTAAGAATCTTTAATGGCTCTTTTTATTGTTTATAGAATAATTTCTAAACCCATTAGCCTGGTAATCAGAATTTTGGCCGATTCCATGACTTGCTAGTTCCACACACAAACTCTATACTTCCGTTCTTACCAAGCCCCATGCATGGACACCTCTGTGAACACCAGCTTACTTTGGGCCATTGAGCTCACTCTCTCTTCGTCCTCCAAGGCCCACCTCACTCTGCTACTGCTCTGAAGGCTAGAAGTGACTTCTTCCTCCCCTAGTTCAAACACTTGACCTACACCCTTGAAAGGTGTTGTATGTATCAGTAATGACGCTATGAGTTGAAAGACTAAGCACAAATTGGAATGATAGAAGAAAGAAAAAATGGATTTTATTGCTTCACAAAATTAATGTAAAAAGAAGTTAATTAGCAAACAAAATATATAACAGTTTAGGACTACATATGTTCTCAAACATGACTGGATATAGGAGGCAAAAATTATTTTTTAACATTTGGTTCTTAGTCGAGCCTGGTGGTACACACCTATAATTTTAGTATTTGGGAGGTGGAGACAGGAGGATCCGGGTTTGCGGCCAGCCTCAGCTACTTAGTGAGACCCTCTGCAACTTAGTGAGACCCTGTTTCAAAATAAAGTATTAAAAATGGGCTGGGGGTGGAACTTGGAGATAGAATGTCCCTGAGTTCAATCTCCAGTACCGCCAAAATAAATAAATTAAATAAATAAATAAATAAATAAATAAATACAACAAAAAGGGCTGGGGGTGTAGCTCAGAGGTATAATGTTCCCAGGTTCAATCCCTAGTACCAAAAAAAAAAAAAAAAGATTTGGTCCTTATATCCCAACATTCACCTCAGTTCCTTTCCATGTTGGCTTCATTCTCAGGCATATTGCTTTCTTGGCAAATGCTGGAAGTTTGAACTTCAAATTCATACAAAGAGCTTCTCTTTTCCAGTAATTCAAAAAAGGGATCCAGATTGACTCTCATCCTGTGTCCCGAAGAGAGATGCTGGGTTTGCTGGCCTGGATCATGTACCTGGCTTATGAGTCCAAAAAGTTGTAAGTCCACCTGATGAGGTTAGCTCCCAGGAATCGCACTTGTGTTCATCAGGGAGAAGTGATATCCCAAAGGAAAATACGTGGCAGAACAGAGAATAGTTCTCATATCCGTGTAATTTTGTGTGTGTGTGTGTGGTGCTGGGGCCTGAACCCAGGGGCATTCTTCCTCCAGGCTACATCGCCAGTACTATTTTAATTTTTATTTGGAAACAGATTCGTGCTAAGTTGCAGAGGGCCTCACTAAGATGCTGGGGCTGGCTTTGAACCTCAGTTCCTTCTGTCTTAGCCTCCCAGGTACTGGGATTACAGGCACATGCCACCATGCCTGGCCCTGTGTAATATTTTTATTGTCAGGTGTAAATTGTATTTCCTCTGCTTGGCTCATTTTGAGAAAGGAACCTATTAGTCATCCTTACACAGTCCTCTGACTCTACAGAAAACATTAAGAAGAAAAAAAATTTGAATGACTTGTAATTCTATCATATATTGATTACCCCTTTCCTTTCAGTAAGACCAGTAGACAAACACACATGAGTACACAACATACTTACATGTATACATATACATGCAAATATTCACATCTATCTGTTTATACTTTTCAAATAATACTGTACGAGTTAAATCATACGTGCTCTTTTATATCCTGTTTTTATCTACCTAACATATTTTCCCTTAACATTTTATCTATGTAAAATTTTCTTTGAAAAAAAAAAACCCACAATTTTAAATGGCTTACATAATATTCCACGCTAAGGATGCACCATCCTTTATTTAGAAATATTATTGGCTAGGTGATATCTAAGAATTTTCTGTGATTAATAATGCAGTAATAATATTATTTTAGATAAATATTTATTTTCATTATCTCTGTAGGGAAATGCCATAAATGGGAACTGATAGGTCAAAGAGTTTGAGTGTTTTTGAAGCTATTGATACCTATTATCAGATTACTTTTGATATTTACACTGTCGTTCACCTTTTTTATTTGTACTGGGGTTTGAACCCAGGGTCATTTTACCGCTGAACTACAACCCCAACCCTTTTTATTTTGAAACAGGGTTTCACTAAGTTACTGAGGCTGGTCTAGAACCTGTGATCTCCTGTTTCAGCCTCCCAAGTACTGGGATTACAGGCATGAGCCACTGTGCCTGGTTTATACTGTCTTTCATTTTATTAAAAGTTTAAAAATTAAAAAGTCAAAGGAATACACTGTTTTAAAAAATATACTTTTATTGGTATATAGTAGTCTCATATCATAATAGTTCAGAGTGATAGTGACATACATGCACACAGTACTTGGTGAGCTTCCCCCTGAGCTCCCTCCCCACTCTCCCTTCATCACACATGATACTGAGATTGGCATTAATTTCACATATGTACATGACATCAATGGAAGTGTTTCCTTTACTAATCCTCTTTCTCCTGCCTCACCTCCTCCCTTGCTCCACTGGAGTTTCAAGGAGTGCACCTTTTAATTTTTATACATTTATTTGTGCATTATAGTCTCACATAATAATGTAGCTTATAGTGATAGTGACATACATGCACACAGCACTTGGTGGGCTTTTCCCTGGCTCTCTCCCCATTCCCCCATCCCCCATACAGGGTATTGAAATTGACATTGGTATCCTCATATATGTACATAGTGTCAATGTAAGTGATTCCTTCATTGATTCTCCACCCCCACCCCCTTTCCCTAGACCACCTCCCTGGCTCCACTGGAGTTTCTCCTCCATTATCTGAAGTCCCTGTGGTACCCCATTAGTCCCTAACTTTCACATATTAGAGAAAACATGTGAACCTTAACTTTCTGTGACTGGCTAATCTCACTTAACATAATGTTCTCCAGGTCCATCCATTTTCCTGCAAATGACATCATTTTGTTCTTCTTTATTGCTGAGTAGAATTCCATTGTGTGTATATTCCATAATTTTGTAATCCATTCATCTGTTGATGGACACCTAGGTTGGTTCCATTATTTGGCTATTATAAATTATGCTGCTATAAACATAGATATGCATATATTATTATAATATTTTAATTTTAGTCCCTTTGGAAAGATACCCAGGAGTGGTATAGCTGGATCATATGATGGATCCATTCCCAATTTTCTGAAGAATCTTCACACTGATCTCCATAGCACCTGTACTAATTTGCAATTTCACCAACAGTATACAAGAGTTCCTGTTTCCCCACATCCTCACCAGCATTTATTGTTGTTTGACTTCTTAATGATTGCCATCTGACTGGGGTTAGATGAAATATCAGTGTAGTTTTGATTTGCATCTCCCTGATTGCTAATGATGTTGAACATTTTGTCATTTATCTATTGGCCAATTGTATTTTTTCTTTTGTGAATTGTCTATTCAATTCAGTTGCCCATTTCTTGATTTGGTTATTTTTTTACTGTTATTTTTTTAAGTACTTTGTATATTCTAGATATTAGTCTTCTATCAGAGGAACAGCTGACAAAGATCTTCTCACATTCTTTAGGTTCTCATTCTTGTTTTAATTTCCTGAGTTTTGGGAGTCTTATTGAGGAAGTTTCTACATGTGTCTAAATGTTGGAGTGTTGGACCTATGCCCTCCTCTAGTAATTTCAAAGACTCTGGTCTAATTTCCAGATGATTATGTGATTTTTATCCTTAGTTTTGTTTATGTGGTGAATGAAATGTATTTATTTGCATGTGTCTAACCAGCCTTGCATCTCTGGAATGAAACCATCTTGGTCATGGTGTACATTTTTTATATGGTTTTGAATGTGTATTACTAGTATATTTTTAGAATCTTTGTGCATCTATGTTAATTATAGACCAAGGATATTGGTCTGTAATTTTCTTTTCTTGAGAGATCTTTATACTTTTTTTTTTTTTTTTTGCGGTACCGGGGATTGAACGCAGGGGCGTTCTACCTCCGCGCTATGCCCCCGGCCCTATTTTTTAGACTTTATTTTGAAACCGGGTCTCACAAAGTTGCGGAGGGCCTCACTAAGGAGAGAGAGAGAGAGAGAGAGAGAGAGAGAGAGAGAGAGAGAGAGAGAGAGAGAGAGAGGAAGAGGGAGAGAGAGAGAGAGAGAGAGAGAGAGCAAGCTGAGGCTGGCCACGAACCCGGATCCTCCGGTCTCCGCCTCCCAAAGTACTGGGATTACAAGCGTGCGCCACCACGCCCGGCTTTGGTGTTGGTATTAAGGTGATACTGGTCTCATAGAAGGAGTTTGGAAGGACTCTGTCTTTTGATTTCACAAAATAGCTTGTAAAATACTTGGCTTAGTTCTTCTATAAAGGTTTTGTAGAATTCAGCTGGGAATCCATCTGGACCTGGGCTTTTGTTTGATGGAAGACTTTTATTGTTGCTTCTATCTCTTTGCTTGCTATTGGTTGTTTTAGGTTTTCTATATCTTCTTGGTTCCATTAGATAGGTTGTATGTGTCTAGAAATCTGTTGATTTCTTCTATATTTTCCAGTTTATTAGAGTATAAAATTTTTAAAATAGTTTCTGATGATCCCCTGAATTTCCCCACTGTCTTTTGTTATGTCTCCTTTCTCATTTCTGATTTTAATAATTTGGTTTGATTCTATCTTTCTTTTGTTTAGGTTGGCTAAGGGTTAATCAATCTTGTTAACTTTTTCAAAGAACCAGGCTTTTGTTTTGTTGATCTTTTGTATTTTTTCTCTATTTCATTGATTTCTGCTCTGATTTTAATTATCTCCTGCCTTCTATTGGCTTAGGGATTAGTCTATTGCTGTTTTTCAAGTCTTCAAGGTATGTCATTAAGCTGTTTATTTGGTGACTTTCTGTTTTTCTTATGTGGGACCTCAGTACTATAAATTTTCCTCTTAAAACCACCTTCAAAGTGTCCCATAGATTATTATATGTTGTATCTAGTTTTGTTTAATTCTAGGAATTTTTAAAATATCTCTCCCCTTATTTCTTCTATGAATTAGTCTTCATTCAAAAGTATACCATTCATTCTCCATGTAGTTATGTAATTTCTTTTTGTCTTCCTGTTGTTGATTTCTACTTTCATTCCATTATGATCTGAAAAGATTGCAAAGAATTATATTGCATTTTGAATTTTCTTTGTGGCTCAAAATGTTGTCTATTTTGGAGAAGGTTCCATGAGTAGCTGAGAAAATGTGTGTTCATCTGTTGTTGTTTGGAATATTCTGCATATGTCTATTAGGTCATTTTGATTTATAGTGTTCTTTAGCTCTTAAGAAACTTTACTCATCTTTTGCCTGGAAGATCTATCTAGTGGTGTGAGTGATGTGTTGAAGTCTCCTGTATTTGGGTCTATTTGAGACCTAATGTCCCAAAGCATTTGTTTTATGAAAGTGGGTGAACCCACATTTGGGGCATAAATGTTTACTATCATTACATCTTCGTGTTGAATTGTTCCATTTATTAGTAAGAAGTGACAAGCTTTGTCTTTTCTGATAAGTTTTAGCTTAAAGTCTGCTTTGTCAGATAATGAGCGTTGTTACCCCTGATTGTTTTTACTCTCCATTTACATGATATATTTTTTTCCATCCTTTCACCTTTATCCTATGGATATCTTTGCCTATAAATGCAGTTTCTTGCAAGCAGCATAGTTTGATTATGTTCTTTAATCCACATGGCCAGTCTATGCCTTTTAGTTGGGGAGTTTAGAACTGTGACATTCAATGTTATTATTGACAGATGATTTTTGTTTCCTGCCATTTTGAGCTATATATTGTTTGATATAGTGTAATTTTTTCTTTTGTTTAGTTTCCCATCTGGTGGAATTCACCCCTCCTTTGTTTCTTTTTTCTTCATTGTGTTTTATTTCTTTAAGTATTTTCTCTAGTACTGGCTAAGTAGTCATGAATTCTTTTAGATTCTGCTTGTCTTGGAAAGTTTTTATTTCTATGCCAACTTTGAATAATATCTTTGCTGGATATAGCAGTCTTGGTTGGAAGTTGTTTTCTTTCAGGGTTTGGAGTACATCATACCAGACCCTCCTGGCTTTCATGACTTGGGTTGAGAAGTCTGGAGTGATTCTTATTGTTTTGCCCCTGAATGTCACCTGTTATTTTCTTCTCAATATTTTTAAGATTCTTTCCTTGGCCTGTATGTTAGTTATTTTGATTATTATGTGACGTGGAGAAATTCTTCTTTGATCTTGTCTTGTTGGTATTGTGAATGTCTCCTGTATATGGATGTCCAACTCTCTTTCTATATTTGGGTAATTCTCTGATATTATTTCTCTGATGAGGTTTCTAATACCCTTGATTTGTGCTTATAGACCTTCTTCAATGCCTATTGTCCATAAGTTAGGTCATTTCATATTAACCATATTTCTTGGATGTTGTGATCATGTTGTCATATTGTTTTCTCTATAATGTTCACTGTGTGGTCAGTTTTGAATGAGCTGTCATCCAAGAGTGAGACTATGTTCCATGTTGTAGTGTGCCAGAGGTGGTTTCTACTGATTTCTTTATTTCATTTATTGTCTCCTTCATTTCATACAAATCCTCTTTTAAGTTCTTACTTAGGGCCTCAATTTCTGTATTCATATATTCTTTCATTTTGTGTACACTTCTCTGATTGCATTTCTCAGGCCTTTGATCATATTGAAAATAAGAATTCTGAATTCTTCTTGCATTTTCTGCTATGATCAAGTGAGACCTTGTTGGTCTCCAGCCTTGGTGCTTGTGGTGCCACCAGAGATGAGTTTCTAGCCTTCCAAGCCTGCAGCATGGTTGGCTGAGTTACTTCACCCCACAGACACCACTGCTGGCAGTCCTGTGGTGATTGTTGGAGACCCTGCAGGGGCTTGGTGAATTGCAGACTCTAGGTCCAATCTGCCAAAGTGTCCCTAGGGACTGCTAATTCATGATTCTGCTGTCTCTTACTGTAGCCCCCACCCCCACCTCTGCAGGGATAATTGGCCAACTCATAGACACTGCGTGTGGGTCTGTTCATTGCCATCAAGCCCCTGTAGCCACACTTACTCCCACTGGAAAGGTTTGTAAATTCGTGGTCTTGATGAGTGCTGCTACTTGGGTCCCCACAGGAAGGGATGAGTTCAGCTGCAGCCCCGAGAGTTCACTGTGCAATATGGCTAGTTGGTCTGTAGATTCACAATGGTCTGGACGAGGAGGGATGTAGGTACTGGATTTCCTGAAGGAAAGGCCTGTCATTTCTCAGTCTGAGTTCAGCTGCAGCCATAGGAGCACACTGGGAAATCTGACTGAGCTGTCTGGGTGAGCTGTCTTGGGAGTCACAGTCTTGAGGCATTCGAGGTTGGAGAGAAGGATGCGATTGCTTTTGAGGATGGTTTTCTGCAATCACTGGCTCAACAAGAGTCTGCTTCTTCTTTGCTGGAGTTGGTCTCTGACAGCCGCCATGTCCAGCAGCTGCCATACCTGGTGCGGACTCAGCATGATGACACCTCCTCTGCTCTCCACTCATCAGATAATACCCGGGGAGCTCTTTTCATTCCACCATGTTTCGACTGTCTTTCATCTGTTGAACTCTAACTGCTTTTCTTCTCTTGCCAAGAAGCGGTCTTCCCACTGGTTGAGTTCTGAGTCTTGGAGCAACAGAAATGCGCTGTCTTCCTTTATTCTGTCATCATTTCTAGACTGCACTTTCTTCACGGTCTTGATTCACATTGTGCTACAACTGCTACTAGGTTACTTTCCAGGATTTATCATCTTACTACCACACCCCTCCCCAGGATTTGGGGTGAAGCTGAGCTTCTGATATGTGTGTTGAAATGCTTGTAGATTTATTTCTGTTGATTCAGTGTAAATTGCTTGAATTGATGTAGATCATAAAAAATAAAGATTATGTTTGTTTTGTAGGAAGATGTCTCCTGAGCAACACTTTTAATAGCACATTAATCAAGATGATTCAAGTAACATATAATAACCGTAAAGGGATACATATAAAACTGCAATTTTATCTTAAGTGTTAATGGAGAACATCTTTTTACTTACTTTCTGATTTCTAACTTACTTTGCCATTTGAGAATTTTAGAAGTAGCAAGTGTTACTTTCATAATAATTTTATTACATTACAAATACAATATAGTATTAATATAATAGAAATATATGCTATTATAAATAATTATAACAAATATACAGGGAGAGTATGGTAATTTGCCTATCTGAAATTTTATGGTCTTAGAAGGAACAAACTATTCTAAAGTATGGAGGGAACAATCAGGTGAATCTTAAACTGTCCTGCCCCCACTCCCTTTTCTTCTACATCATGGGTACCTCCTGCACCAAACACTCATTCAGCTGACATTTATGCAGTTTCTACTATTGGATATCCACTTTGTATTTGTTATTATTTCTTCTTTACAAGAAACAAGCAAGTATTTTCATTTCAACTCATAGATGAGGAAATTGAAGTATTGACTGTGCCTTAGGCATTATGGTAAATATGTTACATACATTATCAAATTTAATAGGTAAGAATTGTTGTTTGTTCTTTTTGCAATAGCTTGGAGAGGCGAAGTCATACACTTCATATCATATCTGAATCATTAATTGACAGAGCCAGTTGTTTCTGGGTTTTTTAAAAGTTCTAATTTTTCCTTCCTTCCTTCCTTCCTTCCTTCCTTCCTTCCTTCCTTCCTCCCTCCCTCCCTCCCTCCCTCCCTCCCTCCTTCCCTTCCTTCCTTCCTTCTTTTTTTGCGGGGGGATGGGGTGCTAGAGATGGAACCCATGACCTCATACATAGTAGGCAAGCTCTCTACACTGAGCAATACCCCCAGCCTTAATTTTTCATATAGAGTTAACTAGACTTACTAACAACTCAGGTCCTTTGCACTTGGCTGTGATTCCTTCATTACAGAGTAACTCCATGAGTTCTCATATGGTGATGTGATGCTGCAGTGATAGTCAGTGACCTATGTCCTTAAGAAATAAAACAGAAATGGAAACTGAAATTTGCCTCCCCCCAAAAATGACATTTAATTGTAGAATATATTTGAATAAGGAGTCTCTGCTTCTCGAGGTATAGCAATAATTGACTTTATTTTCCTTAATAACCCTTGCCTCTGTGATCTTTGGAATCTCCCTTTCCCGGTTGGCGGGTAGATCCATTAATATGATTGCTGATACATGTCTTGGCTATGCAGTTACTTAGTTATTAAAAGTCTCATTTGGGTTATTTAGACACAGCACTTTCCACTTAAACATGCCAGTCTCATAAATGGATGGCTCATACACTGTTGATGGGACTGTAAAAGGATACAGACCCATTGGAAAACAATTAGACAATCTCTTATTAAGGTAAATATACACTTAACCTATGAATGACCCAACAGTTGCACACCTGGGCATTTGTCCTAGAGAAATTGAAACTTGTTCACATAAAAACCTGTACACCAAAGCTCATACCTCCTTCATTCATAAAAGCCAAGAACTGGAAACAACCCAGATGTTCTTCAATGAGGAAATGGATGAATAAATGGGAGCACACTTATACAATGGAATACTATCCATAAGTAAGACGGAATGAACTATTGATACAAGCAAAGATTTGGATAACAAATTAAGTGCATTATGCTGAGTAAAAAAATTTTAAAAACTAAAATATTAAAGGGCTGTATACTATATGATTCCATTTATGTAACTATTGAAATGACAAAATTATAGTGATAAAAGAGGCATCGGTGATTATTAGAGACCAGGGTTGGAAAAAAATGTCACTAGAAGAGGTGACACAAGGGAGTTTCTTCGTGGATTTGGGATAGTTCTATGGGATGGTTAATTATGGGGATGGTTACTTGAGTCTACTCCTGAGATAAAATGTCATTGAGATGTATGCTAAAAATAGGTAAATAGAGAAGGGATTGCATGTCAATACTGGTGAAATCCAAATACAGTCTGTATGTGAGTTTATAGTATTGTATCGTAGCTACTTTTCTGATTTTGAGTATATATGATGGTTATATAAAAGTATTATTTAGAGAAGTTGGATGAAGAGTACATGAGGACTCTAAACTATACTTTTTGTAACTTTATGAGTCTTAAACTATTTCAAAATAAAAAGTTATTTTTTATTTTTCATAATTTATTGGTGCATTGCAATTGTATAGTACAGTAAGGTTCCATGTGTTAAAAACATACATGCACACAGCTCTTAGAAATCATTCTTGTAATCAGTTTTGAGCTACTCCACCACTATCCAAATATTTTGCAAGCATTGGCACAAGGACTCCAGGTGCTTTCCTTTCCATTCCTTCTGATATTGAAACAGGAAGGAGAGATATGATGTTTCTATTTAGAGTTGCCCTTGGTGAGGTGACTGCCTTTTTCTTTGTGCTAATTTCTGTTTCCTTATATTATGGTTTGTCAACTCAGTACTATTGACCTTCTGAACAAGATAATTCCTTTTTTTTGCTGGGGGTGGAGTGTGGGGAGGCCCTCTTGAGCATCTTAGGATGTTTAGTGGCATTCTTATCCTCTACTATTTTACTACATGTCAGTAGCAAGCTTCCGCCTCTGGAAACTCTTCCAGATCCTTCACGGAATATTCTCTTCTCCTGTGACAAAAATGATGTCCCTAGACCATGCTGGGATGCATTTAAGCAAGGATCAACTAATTTTTTCTCCCTGCCTGATTCTCTCTGGGGCTGATAAGATTCCTATTCTCTACTGAAGGGATTGTAGTTGCTCTCTTTTGACAGGTCATGCCCTCAAGTTAGGTTAAGTAAAGATATCATCTTTGTAAATATGAAGACTCTGGAGGAAAACTAATAAAGGGTGATTGATCTTAGTGGTGAAATGGTTCAGGCTCATTCTTCTCCACCTGCCACAGCCATGGGAGATCTCAGCCCCTTCCAGGTCTGAGTTGGCTTTCATTCATTCCTTTCCTTGGCATATATCTATGTTGACTTGGATCATCAATTACCCAATAAACAATTTCTAATATGACAACAAGAAACAAGGCCACAGAATGTCAGATGAACTCAAAGAGAATGAATCTGAGACACCTTAGTGTTCAATTCCTTCATTTATCAGGTGAGGCACAGAGAAGCTGGGACATACCCAGTATCACATACAGTATGTTATAGACCTGAGCTGTACCCAGGGTCTATAACCCAGGGTCAGTGACCTCTTAATAAAAGTACTTCCTGAAGTTAAGGATGTTTGATTGGTCATGTACCATGAGAATTACTATTATTAACTATGGAGTCAGATGAAACCAGGTTAAAATATCAGCTTCACCATTTAACCAGCTATGTGATGTGCAAACTTTGTCACCTCCCTCAACCTCAACTCTAAAATGAAGTGCAAACACTTCCTAATCCCTATTCTTATCTTCCTCATTGTCATGTGCTTTGACATTTGCAAAACTCTTTCATATGCATTTAATCTTCTCAACCCATAGGTGGCTTCTGGAATCAGGTGTTAGTGACTGTTTTATAGATGAGGAAATAGATTTTGA
>PVJS01006464.1:0-26526 GCA_004027185.1 Glis glis | reverse complement strand
TGAAGACTATGGTCTGAATCCACACATCCTGTCAGCATGAAAACATAAGTACAGTTCTTCTGATGCCAAGATTCCTGATTCTTTTCTGAGGCTGAGTACCTCCCAGTTAAGATTTCTGTTCTTGATGGCTACCCAACAGTTTTGCATATAGTAGGTGTTGTATAAGTATATACTACAAACAATTCTCCTCCTCCTCCTCCTCCTCTTCCTCCTCCTCCTCCTCCTCCTCCTCCTCCTCCTCCTCTTCCTTCTACTTCTTCCTTGGTGGCACTGGGGATTGAACTCAGGGCATTATCTGAGCCATTTCCCAAGCTCCTATTTATTTTGAAACAGGATCTTGCTAAGTTGCTGAGGCTCTCACTAAGTTGCTGAGATTAACCCTGAACCTGCAATCCTCCTGCCTCAGCCTCACAAGTACTGGTATCACTGTTTTGCACCACCTCTTCCTGCTGCAGACAATTCTTCTATTGTTCCTGCTATGTTTATCTTCTTCCCAACAAAACACTTAAACTAAAACGTCTTAGAGGGCAGTTTTTTTTTCTGTCTCAGGTATCTGATAGACCACATGCATATAGTTTGGAAATAAGCCCACAACCTGTTTTCCATAAATATTACTGATCCAGGTGAAATTGTAATATACAAGGGAGCTATAATATGAGTCCTGATGTCCAAGGAGTTTTGCAAAGATCAGAAGCAGAGGTCCAAATGGGTGCAGAGGGCAGGCAGGTAGAGTGGAGCAGGAAGAGGTCACCTGGCCAGGGATGATCAAATGCTCTTTGTCACATGAATTCTAGGCAAACAAAACAACAAAATCAGTGGACCAAAGAGAAGAATTCACAGGATAGACATTGGTGCTATCTTCACAGATTTGAAATGCCTGAAGGAAAATGTACTTTTATCATATGATTTATAAAAATGGCATGGTTCTTTGCTTTTTGTCGGTGCAGCATAAGTAATAACAACTTCTATTTAATAAGATTTAAACATGCAGTTAAAATTTATATGCTTTATCATTATTCTTCAAAGGAAGAGACCTGCCTCTGAGGCCTGAGCTACAGATATAAAAAAGCCTTTGGGAGAAGCTGAAAATGAAGGTCTGTGTGCCTGGAGCCTTTGAGTGAGAGAGGGCCAGTGGCATGGAAGAGGAAGAGAGGCAAGAAGTGTAAAGTCATGCTGGCACCTTGGTGGGGTTTGGATTTTTTTTTAATACTGGAGATTGAACCTAGGGTCATTCTACCTCTGAGCTATACCCCCAGCCATTTTAATTTTTTATTTTTAAACAGAGTCTTGCTAGGTTGCTGAGGGTCTTGCTAAGTTGTTGAGGCTGGTCTTGTACCTGCCATCCTCCTGTCTCAGCCTCCCTAGTATTGGGATTACAGCCATGCACCACTGCTCCTGGCTTGGGGTTTGGATTTTGGTTGAAGTGTGACTGGTCATCATTGAGAGCTTGTATATAGCTGAGGGACATGATTCAATTTGAGATTTTCAAAGATTATATATTTTGAATGCTGCATAGAAAGAGGTTTGAGAGGAATGTAAGCAAGAGACCAGTTGGGAAGCGCATGCAGTAGTCAAAATGGAGATAGATTGGATCAGAGGAGTAGCAATGGAATTAGGGAGACTGTACAGTTGAATTCATCCTTCAGGATTCTTTTCTGATATATTGCTCTTTTTTAACCAGAAAAAAGCAAAGCTGAATTGTGAATAGGCCACTTCTTGATCCATGTAACCATTTGGCTCAGTGTAATAAATAACTTTATATCAGTTGGGCATACACTGGTCATGTGCCAGCTCTGTGTTTGTGCGTGATCCTCTTATATCGTACGTTTCCCTTTAATCACCTGGCATTGCTACCATCCAGAGACCCTCCTCCCATTAGGAGCAGAGGCCATGACTTTCATCTCTGCATTCCCAGCCAACTGTTACCATCCTCATTTTTGCGAATCCATTAAAGAGATAGAGAAAAGACACTGGAATAGAAAGAATTCTGTAACTCCTGCTGAAACCTAAAATGGCATTGATCTCATTCATGAAGCCAAAGTACCAGGAATATGGAAGAAATAGTTCTAAGTTTGAAATTAAGCTGCCTGTGTGGTATAGTCTTATGTTTTCAAGATTGGCTCATATTTTGGAACATTCTTCTGGAGGGAAATGGTTGGATTCTGGTTTACAGTCTCGATGGTGGGGACTGGGTGAATGACCAATGTACGCAGTAAGAGACTTTCACCAAAGTGAAATTGGCACCTCGTCATCAGGGAGTGAACTATGCAAAATCAGTGCGTGTCCTCACCTGGATCTGCTGCTCTGTGTGACCGGGTTTCATGGGAAGAGAGGTTGCATTGGAATTCCCTCTGCTAATCCTATGAGATCCCCATCTCCTTGCTAGCATCTAGAGCATGTGATCTATCTCTGAACCTTCTGCTGTGTACTCTGGGACAAGTCCAAAGCATGATCTTCTTGACACAGTGGTAAACAACACACACCCTCCTCTCACAAGCAAACTCTCATAAACACACTTAGGAGCAGTGCATTTGTTTGTAATAATGATGATAATGATGATGACCATAATAACGATCATAACGCATGTATTCAGTACCCGGGATGTGCCAGCACTACTCTAACACTTCACATGCATTAGAAAAGTTAATCCTATGAGCTAAGTACAGAGAGTTCTAGTAACTTGCCCAAGTATACATAGCATGTAAGTGGAAGGGCTGGGAGGTGATTTCTGTAGCAATGCCTTTTTAAATCTTTCATCCACAGCCACTACTTCATGTCTCAATCATGAAATGTCTTTCTGCTACACATACCTTAACTTTATTATTTATTTATTGTACAGGGGATTGAACCCAGAGGCATTTTATCTTTGAGTTACACCCCAAGCCCTTTAAATTTGTTTTGTTGTTGTTGTTTTGTAACAGGGTTTCATTAGGTTGCTGAGAATCTCACTAAGTTGCTAAGGCTGGTCTTGAACCTGTGATCCTCCTGCCTCAGCCTCCCAAGTACTGGGATCAAAGGGGTGCACTACCACACCCAGCTCTTAACTTTATTTTTATGATGTTTTAGAGCCTCCTTGCTCTACCCAACTTAAAAACCTCCTTTGGATCCCTTAAGACCCATGTAGGGGAATCTGTCAGTTCCTCCAAGTTTCTTTTGTGTTTCCTTGGTACATGCCTTTGCGACACTAACTTATCATTTTGTGTCTTTGTTCTCCTCTTTTGTTAAACTGAGAGCTCCAGGAGGAGCTACACTATGCTTCTCTCTTCACTCCTCCTCCTCCTCCTCCTCCTCCTCCTCCTCCTCCTCCTCCACTTCCTCCTCATCTTTCTTTTTTCTTATTCTCTCCCCAGGACCTCCCCAGACAAAAGGAACCACACAAGGGAGGGCACAGTGGGCTCTTTCTGACTCCACACATAGTCAAGTTCCAGGAAAATGGTGGGAGCTCAGAAAATTCGAGGGTAGCATGTGGTGAATCACTGGTGGCCAGAAACCACTCACTCTCCCTTTCTGTGTGTCCTCCAAAACTCCTTGTAGGATGTTCGGCACATAACATTCTCAGGAAATGAGTACTTGTTACTTAGCAGCATATTATTTTTTAGACAATCTTCATATCTTTTAGGGCAAATTCAGAAGTATACTTTGTCTAGGGCTAGGAACGGAGGACTAAAGATGATCTAATAGCAGTCAGGCCTCAAAAAGGAAATCTGATATGGCTGGATATTATCTAATATGGTGTTTTTTAATGTGGCATCCTCGACTACTCTATGAATAAATTCTTTTTCATTCACATTATAAAAATGTGGTGGCGTATGCCTGTAATCCCAGTACTTGGGAGGCTGAGACAGGAGAATTGCAGGTTAGAGACCAGACTCAGCAATTTAGCAAGACCCTCAGCAGTTTAGTGAGATCCTGTTTCAAATACAAGGGGTGAGGGCTGGGAATGTAGTATAGCTCGGAGATAGAATGCTTCTGGCTTCAATCCCCAATAACAAAAAAAGTAAAAATATGCATATTATTAGGATAATTACCTTAACTGTCAAATCCTGTCAGGCAATCTCGATGCTCAAGTATTGTGTTTGTGGTTTTGAAAAACTTGACAGCAAATAAGCAACCAAACTTTTGATCTTTAATTCAGTTGGGGTTTCCAATTGCTAAAGTTTGAGTATAATTTTATATGGTGTGATCCCTCAATCAGAGAGGAGAATATGGAGACCCAGAAAGGGGAAGCCTCTTTGTAATGCATTGGGGTACTCAGTAATAGGAACTAGAACCCCAGGTGCTTGGGTTGGTGTTTATGGTACCACAGTGCAGCAACCACCTCTCTGAACAGGCGGTCAACAGGACCATGACTCTCTATACCCCCAGATACAGATCCAAGTATGGAGCTCACCTGATACCTCATAACAATATCATTAACCTTCATGGTCAGAGTTTCAGTTTCTGGTTTATCTTGGATTCATTCTGTGCCCCACCCTTCTGAGAAACAGGCAGAGCAGGTAAGAATAAATGATTCCAACTTAGGGCAATAAAAATGGTTTCTTTTCCTGACCTTCTTATAGAATACTGTTTTCCCAACATACAGAAGTGATTTTTACTTAACATTGTGAAGAGATGTATCAGTTTCACGGCCCAGTTGTACTAGGGCAATGGGACAGGTTGCCAAGAGATCAAAGAAAATACCCAGAGATGCTGTGTGAGACATAAGGTTTATTGAAACTTGCTTATGGGAAGGTCCAGTGGCAACAGGCTGGATAGGCGCCATCTCCATCCCTCACAGTACTTCACCAGAAAGTCCAGTGGCAGCTGGTCAGATGAACACATCCTCTCCACAGTGCTCTGCTTCGTGCCACCACTCAGAGGGACAGGGGCTTTATAGGTTAGGCTGCATAAACAGTGACAGCACCAGCTTTCTCTCTTCCATTGTGTGACCATCATTCCAAGGAACAGCTGTCTGGAGTACGTGCAAGAAGGCGGCTTCTGCAGATGACTAGTTTGCCCTAATTCCAAGTGTACATGTGAGGGAGTCAGTGTTCCTGCTGATAATACTTACCTGAACATTGTCTTGGCCCATTTTCCTGATCTCCTTGACTTGGCTAGGGTCCTGGGGAAGGGAAGAGGTGTCTCAGGGACACAGTGTTTGATGTCCCTGCTCTGTTTTCAAGGATAATATAAGATGGAACTCTAAAACTCCTGACCCTAAAGAATATATTGCTTTTTAAACTGATTACTAATTGAAAGGATATATTAATTGTTTTCCTAATAGGAAGTTTTAAGCATAGAGTTAGTAATCAATTTGTGCTATGCTTTCAAGAGATTTATATTCTTGGCTGTTCTTTTTTTATTATTATTGGTGCATTGTAATCATACATCTTGAAGTTCATGGTGATAGAGGTATATATGCACATAGCACTCACTGAGCCCTCCCCCAGTTCCAACCCCATTCCCTATTCCTCCCCACCTTGCCATGCTCAGCACAGTGATTTGCTTTGATAAGTTTGTTATGTATATCATGTCTATTATGGTGTTTACCTCTTTAAGTATTCTTCCCCCCTCCTACCTCCCTCAGTTAGGCCCCTCCTTCACTCCACTAAGGTTTCTCTTCCTTTGGAATCACTTCTGTGTCCCGATTTCTCCCTACCTTCTGCATATGAGGGAAAACATCCAACCTTTCACTTTTTGTGACTGGGTAATCTCACTTAGCATAATATTCTCCAGTTCTATTCACTTTCCTGCAAATGACATAGTTTTGTTCTTCTCTATGGCTGAGTAGAATTCCATTGTGTATATATCTCATCATTCTCTTACAGAGATTTGATGGTGAGTATTCCCTGAAAGAATAGCAAATTGGTGTTACCTAAACATCTACTTAATGCAATAAATAATTTAGAAACAGAAGATGAGTGATCTAGAGGGCCTGGGGACATGTGTAACTATGAGAATATAGCTGCTCATCAGAATCACCTGGGAAACCTTTGGAAAAGTACAGACTCTGGAACCCCACCCCAGACGAATTAAATCAGAATTTCCACAGTCTGGATCTGAGAACTTGACATTTACAAAAACTTTCTAGGTAACCCTGATGATTATATAGTCCACCTAAATGAACCCGTGGCATAGTTTTCAGGGCAATAATTTGTAAGTTAAAATGTCTTGGGGACATTGATACACTGTGTGTGTGTGTGTGTGTGTGTGTGTGTTACTGAGGATTGAACCCAGGGACATTCTACTCACAGCTACACTCCCAGCCCTATTTTATTTTTAATTTCGAAATAGGGTCTCACTAAGTTGCTGAGGCTGGCCTCGAACCTGTGATCTGCCTTTCTTAGCCTCCCAAGTACTGGGATTACAGGCATCTGCCACCACACTTGGCTGACATTTATATACTTTTGAGCATGGATGTTGTGCTCTTCTTTCAGGCTGCTCTGTTTTCTTCTCCTGTCTCAATTTTAATTCTGTTCAGACAAAGCCCCACACCATCTTACCATCTGAGGAAAGTCCTTGCTTATTACCCAAAACTGAGGTTAAGTGACACTTGTTTTACCACGATCATTCATTGTTTATTTTCTTTTGTCTTCTTATTTTTAAAACTTAAGTCAATTTTTAGCAAATACATAAAAACATAAAAATTGTTCTTATCTATGGCGTGCATGTATACATGGTGTAATGTTTAAGTCAGTTTAAACATATCTATTTTCTAGCTGGGAGTGGTGGTGCATGCCTGTAATCTCAGTATTTGGGAGGCAGAGAGAGGGGGATAGTAGTTTGGAGGCCAGCCTAAGCAATTTAGTGAGGCCCTCAGCAACTTAGTGAGAACCTGTTTACAAAAAAAAAAAAATCTGAGGATGCATCTTAGAGATAGAATGCCCCTGGGTTCAATCTTTAGCAAAAAAAAAAGAAAAGCAAAAAACAAAAATGTATCTATTTCCTGAGACATTTTCACTGCTTTATGAAGGTGAAAATATTCAAAATCCTTTTTTATAATTTTTTAAAATATAAAGCACATTATTATCTATAGCCACTCCACTGTGCAATAGCACACCACACACCAGCACGTACTCCCGTCTATCTGTAGCTTAGCACCCAGCGATCAGCTTTGTCCCCATCCTTCCCTCTTCCCTATTCTCCCAGCCACTGGTAACACCATTCTTCTCTTCCATGAGCAACTCAATTTTTTTTTTAGGTTTCACATATGAGTAAGAGAAATCATGATCATTCCTGACAGGATAGAACTCCTTTGTGTTCTTGCTATACTTGGGGCATGTGAGATTATATCGTGGCATACCTTGTCTGCATTTTCTTGCTGTTGTGTCTTTCCTTTATTAGAACAAGGATTGTGTGAGCACAAGGGCCATGTCTTCTTTACTTCTGCATCTCTCTGACCTGGCCCTAACTAGTGTTTGGTACTTGATTACAGAGGGAATGAATATATCAGTGGCTAACCAACACCCAGAGGTGCTCACAACCTATTCTGTCATATATTCTCTGGGATAGAGGGGGTAGGTGGGTAGAAGGGTACAAACCTCAGTTAAATTAAACCCCAAGCTCGGCGTGGTGGCACACAACTGTAATCCCAGTACTTGGGAGGTTGAGACAGGAGGATAGTGGGTTTAAGACAGCCTTATACACTTAGGGAGAGTCTCAGTTCATAGTGAGACCCTGTTTCAAAACAAATGAACAAATAGGTGTGGGCTATGGCTCATAGGTAGAATGCCTCTGAGTTCAATCTCCAGTAACACACACACACACACACACACACACACACACACACTAAACTCCATGTCAGGTGTGGTGGCACATGCCTATAATCCAAGTACTTGGGAGGCTGAGACAGGAGGATCACACATTCAAGACTTGTCTCAGCAACTTAGTGAGCCTCTCAGCAACTAGTGAGACTCTATTTCAAACAACAACAAAATACAAAATAAGGGCTTGGGTGTATCTCAGAGGTAAAATGTTCCTGTGTTTAATCACCAGTAACACACAAATGCGCGCGCGCGCACACACACACACACACACACACACAATTAAACCCCAAGCTCCTTTCTCATCTTAGCAATATCAGGACTCTTGTCTCCTTTGGATGTCATCATTCATTATTCCCTCCTTTCCTAATTAGAAGGTCCTTACTTCTTTCATTCCAGGTGCATAGTTTTTGTTGGATGTGCTGTTTACACCCTCACATCATTTGCATCCTCGTCTTTAGATCTGATGATAATTGCAGAGCCTGCGAAACAAATTCTCACCGAGAAGGAAAGGCCTAATGAATCCTTCAGGTGACAAGATAAAGACTCCAACCCCATTTTCTAAGAGATGTTTACCTTAAGTGGCAGTTTTATGAATCTTCAAGGTAATGTTCAGTGATATGCATTCGGCTCTGCAGTTCATTTTGTGATTCTCATAGTTGTTCTGCTTTTGACTGAATAGCTATAATATTCCAAAACATTAGGAGCAATTTTTAAAGCAGTATACCTAGCTGACCTATGGCCAGCTCATTTCACAGAGTAGATTCAGAATAGTCAGGAACCTGCTCAAAGTCACACACTGGAAAGTGAGCAGGGTTCTGACATATTTGCTGCTGGCTTCTTAGCTGAAGCTCTTCGTAGTTTGGCTCAGTGAGGTTCAGCTATGACTAGTTTTATTGAATGTCTTTATATTGTCAAATTGCATCCTAGCGAGCCTTCACCTTTTCCCCTCTTGTTTGGGCAGAGTCTCCCGATATATCTTAAGGAAATGTCTCTTCAATTCCTGACCTTTTCTCCATGGGCTAGTTCCAAACTGGAGGAGTTAGATGCTAAGGATCTCTCAGCCCTGTCTTTTCATAAAAGATGATACTGAACACCCACTGTGTCCCAGGAGTGGTATTAGGCCCTTTAGAAGATATGAACATAAATAATTTTTCTCCTCGAATATCTCACAATCTACAAAGGGAACAGAAGTTTCACAAATAATGATGACACAAGGCATGGAAGTATACAGAGAGTCAAAGCTGGAAGAGTGCTTACTTGTCTGACACCATCGAGGAAGGCTCTAAAATGAGATGACCATGAATTAGACCATGAAAGAAGAAGCAACTTTTAGCAGCAGTGGTGAGTGGAAACATGTGGGCAGTGGTACAAGATGAGCAAAGACCTGCATTTGTGAAAATACAGAACATGGATTGGGGATGGGGAATGCTTAAATTTTCTGGATCATAGCATGAATGAAAACATGAATTTGGAGATCAAATATGAATTATAATGCTTCCATTGGGTGGAAAGAGGCTTTAAATGCCAAGTTCAGGTAGTTGGATCTTAATAGTCTTAGAAATTTTTGTTTTTTCCCAATAGCAGAGAGGGCTTTAGACTATATGAAGGAGAGTGTTTCTATAAGAGTTTTACTTGAAAGATTGGGCAAGACTGTGGCGGGTAAAGAGAACAATCAGGAGGTTTGTGCAATGGCTTACGGTGAGAGGTAAGGAGGATTTGAAGAAGGATGGGGGTGGTGGGAATGTAGAGGAAAGGTGGCTGACATCTGGCCCTTTCATTCCAACCACCGACGTCATGCATTAACTCTGCTGAGATTCCAAAAAGGAGTATTTCTCAAGGAAGCTCCAGCTGGGAGAATGGTAGCTCTGAGTGACTCTTTCCTTCTGGCTTCCACTGAGTCCAATGGAGAATTTTTACCCCTGGGTAAGTTTTACAGATCTTATCTTTTTGTTTCATAAGATGAGAAGAAAATATAAAACAATGACAATCATTTTCCAGTCATCCTGCTTTAAAAAAGAATATGTAATATATGAAAGGAAAATTATTGGGAATTAGAATTGGACATGATAGGCATACTGGAAAGAGCCTGGGAATTGGACTCAGGATTCTAAAGTTTGCGTGATGGCAGGAACCTGTGACATATAGTGTCACCAAACTGATTTTGAATCAGTTAGACATATATTTTAGTGTTTGGATAGATTTTTTCTTGAGGCTACTGCCTGACTTTATGTTATTGCCAGGGAACATAAACAGATTTGAATTAGAATCCCAGTTCTTCAAAATTATGTCCACATCTTATTATCATAAACAAAGATAAATTCCAGGTGGTAGAATAATATCTATAAAACTTGAATATTGCTTGAAGAATGCTGGGATGAGTATTTTATAATCTTGAATTGGAGAGAACCTTTGTTATTGTGACACAAACATCTCCATGCCATAAAGTAAGGGTTAATAAATTTGATCCTGTTAAAGAACACAAACATAACAAAATGCAAAATAAAGTCTTCTGCATGACCAAAGAAAACAAAGCAAAAATAAAAAATAAAATAAAAATCCATTTATATCACAAACAAAAGCAAATATAGATGTTAAATTGAGGTTAAAATTTGCAATGCATATTCCAGAACAAAAGGTTGATTTGCTTGAACATAAAGAGCTGCCACAAATTAAAATCCACACAGAGATATCATTTCTCTTCTATCAAATGGGCAACAATCCAAAAGTTTACAAAATACTTTTCTAATAAGCCTTTGTGAAAAACCACTCCATGAAGTACTAGAGGGAGTAAAACCATTACTACTTCAATGATGGCAATAAAGCAACTCTTATCAATTGTGCTGACCTGGTTGATTCAGACATGCCAAATGGAATATGGATAGGTTATTCATTCTATTATCAAAGACCTAGAAATAACCTGAATTTCCACCAATAGAGAATTGAGTATAGAAACTCTTGTTTACCTCTACAAGAGGGTATTATCTGGCAATATGAGATACTCTCTAGCTACTGCCATGGAAAGGCCTTGTATTTAGTGAAATGAAAGTGCAGTACAGTCGGGTAACATATTGTATTTGGATAAGGAAGCCAGGTAGGAATGTAAAATTGTATTTGCTTATATGTGCATAAATTCTTGAATAATACACAAGAACACAAAAGTCTACTCTTTTAGTTAACACTAGGGCTATGGATGAAGGATGGAATGGTTTGGACAAGGAAATGATAACATTTCCCAATACTTCTCAAACTTCTCTATAGCACATTGATAAAAATATAAATAAATGTTCCTATCCAAGAAGTAAAAACAAAGTGAAAGGGATTCCAAAAAGTGGCATAAATTTATACAGTAACTTAGGGAAAGTCACTTAAACTTCATGAACTTCAACTTTTCTGGCTGTAAAACAGGGAAAATGACATCCACCGAAGGCTTTCTTTCAATCATTCACACCAATTAAGCCCCTTTGCCTCTGTGCCCTCTGCAATGTATGTTCCTTCCCTGGAGCTTTGGGGACTCTGCACTTGAGTTCTAATCCACACTCCTCCACACTCGGTTCTTACGTCATCCTCTTCCTCAGAAAAGCCTTCCCTCGCCACTGTATTTAACATAATCCCTGTCTCACTCATTGGTCTATTGCCTGTTTTTTTTCTTCACAACTTTTATCATTAGTGGATATCCTTTTTTGTAACTTACTTTGACATTCTATGTCTTCCTCATTATAGACACCGTGGGAAGAGGGCATTATTTGCCTCTGTAGTAATTGGAGTCCCCAGAACCTAGAACTGTTTCTCCTGTCAAAGATATATATATATATATATATATATATATATTTTTTTTTTAATGAATAATGGGTATTTGTACTCAATAAAAGATGCATAGAAGAGGCTCAGTCAGTATTAGCTATTTCTGTCATTGTTGACACGTCAGAGGTCAAGTTGTACTGGACATTAGTTCCCCGTTTCAGTTATTCAGGTTACAAGCTTGAAAGAATACATCTATTTATTTTATCTTAATAGTAAGACTTGGATGGGAGCATTTGGAATAAGCATTAAGGAAATGGAAAAGACTTTCTAAAAGAAAGAGCTCTTTATCCCTGACTGTACCTTTTGTGTTTAATTTTAAAAATATGCTTTTATTAGTGCATTGTAATTATACATCATAATGAGGTTCCGAATGCTAAGAACATACATGTACACAGCATTTGGTGTGTTTCTCTCCAGGTCCCATCCCACTCCTTCACCTTCCCCATACATATTATTGAGATTAGAATTGAAACTTCATATATGTGTTAAGTACAAACAGGTACCAGGTACAAGCATATAAATGAAAAATTAAAAAGCTGAAAAGAAACAGTTATAAAATGTTAGAAATCAGTTGCTGGGGAATAGTCCCTAAAAATGATTGCTTGGTTACTCAACCTTGATGTCATAAAATTATATATATATATTTCTGCACACTTGCCAACTTGCTAACCGCAAAAATCTGGCTTCTGTGATCAGCCTGCTTGCTTGCTAAATTGCTTTCTGATTGCCTACGAGTGACATAACCCTATAAAAGACACAATTTTTGGAACAAAGGTGCTGCTCTCTACTCAGTGTACTGAGTGGGGTTGCAGTTGCCGCAGCTTAATAAATCCTTCACCTCTTAACCGTGGTTTTATGGTCTCTATTTCACAATCAGATACTACATTTGGTTCCCTGACTGGGAAACGCGAGATTTAAGAGACCCTGGACTTTGGGACGGGAATTGCTATGCTCCCCAGGGTGGAGTACCTGCCTTGGGGACAGCTGCTAAGAGATGTTCCTCAGCCCGGGTAAAGCTCCCCTGGTGTGACCAAGCACTCCCAGACCAACGTATGAGGAAGGAATCAGGTAAAGCCCTCCGGAGGCATCTGTTCTGGTGAGTTGACTTGTCTGGTAGATCTCACAGGTTGATTGGATGCAATCCCTCAACTCCATCTCCAGAGGTTTGGGGAGACATCCTCAGCCTTTCTGGTTTTGGTTTCCGTTTCCTGGAAGTTCTTACGTTTCTGTTTCACGTGTCTCATTGACCCTACTTGTGTTTTGTTGTTCCACGTCCGTAAGGTTTTGGGTTTTATGTGATCATTGTTGATCATTTATGTGCGCCCCCTTTCTTGTTGCTGGTTGGTGCACAAATGTTTGGCTTCTCGGTCTTATTCTTGCAACAATACTTGTGTTCTCAGTAGTTTTGGGTGTGGCCACGCCCCAAATTAGACAAGGCTTGAAAGCTTTTTCCTTTCAATTCGCTATTTTCAATTTTCCTTATTTTTCTTGAGTCTTTCTTACAAAACTGTATTAAGTTCTTGTTGGTGGTCAAGAACTGTGGAAATTGAGTGTCAGATTTTCAGGCCTTGTAATTAACACCAATTGGACAGACATACCCCCACCCCAGGGTTAGATGGGGAAGTACACATAATGGCTCTTCCAGACTAGCACACATAAGGGATTGGACACCCCAGTGCTATGAGCCAGCCCTCTCTTCCCTGAGAGAGGAGAGGGTCAATTTGAGACACCGTGAAGGAAACCGGCCCTGACTTGAAACTCAAGGAAGCTACCTTCAAAGCAGCACACCTTTGACCTGAAACATTAGAATCTCTTAGCCTGGAGCAATGGTGTATGGACTTCAGGAGGTCACTCTCCCAGCCTGCTTGAGTGGTGATCTGTCCGCTTGTAACCCCAAAGGCTCGGGGAAGTGGGGAGCCTAGGGCCAGTCCTAGCTCCTTGCCATCGGGAGAGGCACCAGGTTGGGGGTTTATACCGACCCTCCACAATCCAACACCTTGCTCGAGGCTTAGCTGGACTTAATTTCTGAAACATGGGAGACACCTTTGCCCACCTCGGTTTCAGAGTATGAACGCTGACTCAGCTTGTGTAAGCAAGTAGCTATTGGGCAATTCCTCCTGCTAAACCCCTGGGCTAAGACAACTCCTGTATATTATTACCATATTAAAGCTGTAACAATTAGACAACATGGGAAAAAGTGAATCTACTTCTCCTCTGTCACTGGTTTTGGATCATTTCTCCTCTCTCCAGAAAAAGGCATTGCAATATGGATGCTCTGTCTCTAGGGGCACCTAAAAACCCTCTGTGAACTTGAATGGCCCACCTTTTCAGTAGGATGGCCCTCGGAAGGGTCCTTTTATCTTCTCCTTCTCTATCGCATTAGGAAGGTTGTTTTTGGCTCACCGGGTCACCCTGACCAAGTACCCTATATTTTAGCATGGATTGATTTAGTTTCTGATAAACCACCCTGGATAAAAAATATGTCAAAGGAAACCTCACTACCTCTATCCTTATCTCTGAACCCCTAAACTGGAAAAACCCCCAGTTAAAACCCCAAGCCTTGCAGGAAGACCCTCAGAATGCTGAAACAGATCCTTTAGGTTTACCTCCATTCCCTTATCCCCCACCAATACCACTCCCACCAGCTGATCCCAGACCCTCTGCACCTGGACCCATATCTCCTGATTCCTTGGTACCCAGCCCCCTGGGACCTACCAGGGACCTACTAGGGACTTACCAGACCCTAGCCAATCTTGAACAAGGGCTGGGGTAACCTATGAAACTCAGGCACAAGCAGCTTCCCTCCTGCCTTTACGGTTGATGCCCAGAAACGACCAAGGGCAATTGGTATATGTTCCTTCCTCAACAACTGATTTGTATAATTGGAAACTTCAGAATCCCTCTTTTTCTTAAAAACCCCAGGCCCTAATACATTTACTGGAAACTGTTTTCTTTACCCACCAGCCCACCCTGGATGATTGTCAACAGATCCTTCAAACTTTGTTCACTTCAGAAGAAAGAGAAAGAATTAAGCAAAGAGGTTATAGAACTATTTTAGGTCACGATGGGCTCCCACTTCTGATCTTCAACGTGTAGAGCATGTAATCCCCTCTGATCAACCCTACTGGGATTACAACTCCAACCAAGGTAAGGAGGTGATAGCCAGATACTGCCAGGCTCTGCTGGGAGGAGTTAGAAGAGCAGCTCGGAAGCCAACAAATATGTCCAAGGTAAATGAGGTAATACAGGAAGCAAATGAATCTCCAACTGCTTTCCTTGAATGTATAATGGAGGCTTAACGAACCTATACACCCCTAGACCCTGAAGGCCCTGAGAATCGGCGCCTTATAAATGTGGCCTTTGTCTCTCAGCTCGTGATATTAGGAAAAAACTCCAAAAATTGGAAGGGTTCAAGGAAAAGTCTTTTCTGAATTAATTGAAAATGCCCAAAAGGTATTTCAAAATAGGGTTAGTGCAAAAGAAGATAACAAATGGGATAAGCAAGTTAAAAGAACTGTAATCGCAGCAGTTGCTGCTGCCACACAGGAAAAGCCAACCTCTCCGTTTAGAAGACAGCAAGAAAAAGGAAGGAAAAAGAACCCTGTCTAAACAAAAAATTGAAGCTATACTCCAAATTCCCTCACCAACAACTAAAAGGCAAGTACGGGAATTCCTAGGAGCTGCAGGCTATTGTTGCTTTTGAATATTAGGGTTCACAGAAATAGCAAAGCCCCTGTACAAAGATACAGCTGGCAGAGACACCCCTTTAACCTGGGGAGAGGAAGAACAACAGGCCTTTAACAAAATAAAGACTGCCCTAATATCGGCCCCCGCTCTGGGCCTCCCTGACTTTCACAAACCCTTCTTCTTGTTTGTGGCAGAAAGGGTGGGGGTAGCAAAAAGGGTGCTAACACAGGCCCTGGGACCATGGAAGCGCCCAGTAGCCTCTCTCTCAAAGAAACTGGACCCAGTAGTGGCAGGGTGGCCAAGTTGCCTGAGAGCCATTGCAGCAACATCTGTACTAGTAAAAGAGACTGACAAACTAACTCTGGGACAAAACTTAATTATCCATGGTCCTTGAAACCTTATTGAGAGGGCCACCTAAGAAATGGATGTAAAATGCCAGAATTACCCAGTTACAGGTGCACCTCCTGGATCAACCTCGCCCCCGGTTTGTCCGCACTGGAGCACTGAATCCTGCCACCGTCCTTCTTGACTCAGAGGAGCAAACACCTTTTCATGACTGCCGAGAAATTCTGGACATCACCCATGGTACTAGAGAAGATCTCTCATATCAACCCATACAGAATGTGGACGAAACTTACTTCACTGACGGAAGCAGTTTTATTGATCATGGAATCAGGTATGCTGGGGCAGCTGTGGTAACCAAGTCAGGGGTAGTATGGGCCCAAGCACTTGAGCATGGTACCTCTGCCCAAAAGACTGAACTGATAGCCTTAACTCAGGCACTCAGACTGGGAAAAGAAAAAGCTGTCAATATCTATACAGACAGCCGTTATGCTTTTGCCACAGCCCATGTTCATGGGGCAATCTACTGGAAATGGGGAATTTTAACTTCAAGTGGTCAAAGTATTAAAACATGACAGAAATACTGGCATTGCTCAAGGCCATATGGCTTCCCAAAAAAGTGGCTATAATTCATCTTCGAGGGAATCAAAAAGACCCTTCACCTGATACCAAAGGAAACCAGGCAGTAGACCATGCCGCGAGGGAAGCTGCAAAAGGAGAAGTGGTTCCTGTAGAATTTCTGGGTTTGTTACACCCCTCCCAGAATTGCCTGAGAGCCCTAATTATGACCCTGAGGATTTAAAATCTACCAAGACCCTAATTACCCACTGGTCAGGTGGGAAAATCCTCCCGCATGACAGGACTTTAATACCTTCAGCCTTGGGAAAAACTGTGGTTAAGCTTGCCCATCAAAATACCCATTTGGGAGAAACAAAACTGTACCAGCTCTTAACCAGAGTATACCACATTCCAAGATTAAAATACCTCATCCATTAAGTTGTCTCTTGCTGTATCACCTGCCAGAAAGTCAACAATGGAGCCCCCTACACCTGGAAAGGTGTTCGTGCAAGAGGAACAAGCCCTGGAGAATTCTGGGAAATTGACTTCACTGAGGTAAAACCTGGACAAGGTGGGTACAAGTACCTCTTAGTCATGATAGACACCTTCTCTGGATGGACTGAAGCTTTTCCAACTCGAACTGAAACAGCTCAAATTACTGCAAGGAAATTATTGCAGGAAATTATCCCCCAATTTGGTCTCCCAAGATTAGTGGGCTCAGACAATGGTCCAGCTGGTGCTTTTACAGCTAAAATAAAAAAAATATCTAAATGCTTAGGAATAGAATGGAAATTACATTGTATTTATAGGCCCCAAAGTTCAGGCCAGGTAGAAAGAGTAAATAGAACACTTAAAAAAACTTTAAAGTAGCAGACTTGGGCAGTGAATGGGTGGCCTTCCTGCCTTCGAACTTGTTAAATATTAGACGTACTCCCTATTCTTATGAATTTTTCCCCTATGAAATATTATATGGGAGGCCTCCTCCCCTGTTGCCATAGCTTGTTGATGCTGAGTTAATCAAAATTTCTAAATATAACCTTCTCCAGTCCTTACAGGCACTTCCAACAAACCTTGAATTCCATACATCGTTTGGTGACCGGGGCCTTACAAACTCCAGAAGCCTAATTTCCGCCTATCCAGCCTGAACAATTAATTTGTATAAAGGACCATCTGGCAGGACCATTCGATCCTAAATGGACTGGACCATTTATCATCATCCTCAGCTCTCCTAGTGCAGTCAAGGTAGCAGAGAAAAAGTTTTGGGTACATCGCTCGCTCTCAAATTAAACCCTACCCAGACAACAACCATCATGTAGTCGGAACATGGAAAATTGTGAGAAACCCCCAAAAACCTCTAAACTCAAGTTCTTAAAATCATAGAACTAGAAATGTTATTGTTAATCCTGAGCCCTGTAGAAGGACGTTGGAACATATGTTCAACTGTGTATGGGGAAGGGGAGTTTCTCATTTCTCATTCATTCCTCAAAGCTGTTATATACAAAGAAAACCTTGTACTTATGGTGTTCTTACCTATTGGGCTGCAATAATAACAGAGGAATATGATGAAAGATGTCCAGGAAATATAGGAACTGTACAATGTTGGTCAAGACCTTTGCCACCCCTGGAGAAAAGGGACCTCCGCAATGCCCATATCTACAAACAACTGGTGGGGGTACTGAATTTGTTGTTTATTCATTTGTACAAAATGGATGCTATGAAAGCCCAAAAGAATGTGCATGCAAAGGTCAAAGATTTTGGACAGAAATTTCAATAGAAAATAAAGTTGGAAAAATATGCCCTGGGAAAGAGGGGAAAATAATTTGTTAGTATTTACGCCCCTCATTGGGAAGGTCTGATGGAGGAGGAGTTCAAAATAGGGCTCAAGAAGCACACATTAAAGCAATGATAGAAAATTTAAATCAACCTTAACTCCCCTGGTTATCACAGTGTGCAGTTACCAAATGCCAGAGGGTCACTTCCTCTAGAGCCCAATACTCAAAATCTCTTACAATCAGCTCATAGTTTGCTTAACTTAACTAACCTCTCTCTGGTTCAAGATTGCTGGATATGCTTAAGTATTGGCCCCCTCCGAACTATTGTACTCTCCAAAATGGCATAATAGCAGAACCCTCTGCCCAGTGTTACCCCTATAAAAATGTAATTATACCCCTTGGTCAAACTCCTGTCTCCTGTTTAATAAATCATAATGGAACTGAAAACATAGGAACTATTTATTCAGACCTCTGTGTTTCCACCGTCCAGATAAACCACAAAAATAAAACTTTGTGCCCCCCAATTAATGGTACTGTATATTTCTGTGGAGAGGCAGTTTATAGTGCCTTACCATGCAACTGGTTTGGAATATGTGCCCTAGCCTTATTGCTCCCGGACCTTAAAATAATGCCAAACAACCAAAGTATTCCTATCCAGGTGCTAAGCCATATAAATTCCAGAACCAAGAGAGCCATCCAATTAATTCCCCTCTTAATAGGATTAGGAACAATGACCGGAATGGGAGCTGAAGTAGCTGGTCTGGGAACCTCCTTAATCCAGTATAAAACACTATCTCTCCAAGTACTAGATGACCTAAAGCAGATTTCTGGAACCATACTGGACATACAGGCTCAACTAGACTCCCTTGCCAAGGTGACATTACAAAACAGGAGGGGCATCAACTTACTCACTGCAGAAAAGGAGGACTTTGCTCTTTTCCAAATGAGGAATGTTGCTTTTATGCGAATCGATCAGGTATAGTCTAAAATAAAATAAAATCACTCCAGGAAAGTCTAGAAAAAAGACAAAAAGAACTCACACAATCTAGTTTTCTATTGCTGTGCTCGGTCTGGTGTCACAAGGAAGAAGAGGAGTCTGACTGGATTCGGAGGGTCAATTTATTCAGCTGCGGTTAAAACAGGCTAGCCAGGCTAGGGACGCAGTCCAACGCAACGTTAGGAGCTGCGACTCCGAACTAGTTTCACACAGAGTTTTTAAAGGCAAAAACCACATGCAGGTGGTCGGGGATGGGGGGAGCTCATTGCCTATGTTACAGCCAATGAGGTGCTGACAAAACCACTAATCTGAAGTAAGCAGGAGTTGTGTTATTTTTTGATTGGCTCGAGCTAGGAAGGTACGTTATGTCTGGAACATGGCCCAACTTCGAGTTAGGAAGGTAAGTTATGTCTGGAACATGGCCCAACGCTTCCAGGATGTTGGGGTTAGGTAAGCAGGATGTTAGTTCATGCTACAGGGGTTGTGCTACGTGGTCTTTTCACTGATTGGTTGTTCTGGGCCTGAGGGGAATTCCAGATCAGGTAGTCACTCTTGTTAGGGCTCTCTAGGGCCCTACATTCCCCACTGGTTCTGTGGGCCTGAGTCAAATCATAGACTTAGTAGTTGATAAGGGGTTATAATGACCTTTTAAGACCAAGATTTTTACTGCATGAACCCCTTTCTTTTTGACATAATTAGTCAAGTAGTTTATTAAACAGGGTCTCACAACTATATGTGTAAGTTATTAAATTACAAAGGTCTTCTTTGAAAATAGGCTGGCTATATCTGGTTACATTAGCAAGTACCCATTCTATCTTTGTTTTTTTCTGAGTTCCCATCTCTAAGTAATTGGGCTGTGGGAGGCAGTGGGCTTTACTTCTTTTAAAGCGATGAGCCACAGGAAAAGTAAAAGTAAGAGAAAAAGGGGCATTAAGGAACCTATTTGAGTCTTATCTTTAGTGGATCTCTACTCTTGGTGACAGTCCATTTTCCTTCCTCCTCTGCAGCCTTCTTTGACTGGGTATGATGGATCCAAGAAGAAACTCTAGCCACCTTTGTTGGAGTGTGTAGCTCTACAGGATATGGGCCCTTTCAGGTGGGCTATTGTGTCCAGGCTGGAATTCTCCTGAGTGATACCAGATCTGGTGGGTGGGCTCCATGGCAAGTTGGGGGTCTATTCTTCAACCGTCTGGAGGATGGCTTTTTGGGTTTGTTGTAGAGCCTGTAATGACTTAAAAAGGGATTGATTATTTATCTCTTCCCTATGTCTCAGTTTAGGGAGAATAGGCAGTGGTCTTCCAAACATGATTTCATAAGGAGTAAATCCTTCACAGTAAGGGGTACATTTATTTGGTCCTAAGAAGGGCAAAAGGAAGAAGACTGGCTCAGCTTTTTCCTGTCTCTATAATCAATTTAGTCAAAGTTTTCTTTAGAGTTCTATTTATCGTTTCTACCTGTCCTGAACTCTGTGGCCTGTAAGCATAATGTAATTCTTAATCGTTGTTTAATGCTTTTGCCAGGTTTCGAGAGATTTTGGCTATGAAAGCCAGGCCATTGTCAGACCCCAGAGTTAAGGACAATTTAAATCTAGGAACTAGCTCTTGGAGCAGTTTCTTTGTAACTATTGAGGCTGTTAGTCCGGGTAGAAAAAGCTTTTACCCACCCTGAGAATGTGTCCATAAACACCAAGAGGTACCTATATTTAAAAATCGTTGGTTTAGTAAAGCCCAATTTTTAATGTTTCCCAGGCACAGTACCTTGGGTGCATATTCCTTTTGGAGCTCTTTTTCCTCTGTTCTGATTTACCTGAGCACAAATGTGGCATCTGGATACAATGTGCTTGGCGACCTGGTCCAACCGTGGAATGTAGTACCTTGGTCTGAGCAGCAACAGCCATCCCATCTCTTCTTGCTTAGCCCCCTGTTGTTTGGCCCAGGTCTCTCCTTCTGGTGTACAGGTGGGCCTGCGGGGCAGGCCTAGTTCTGGTAGCATGACCAGGCTCTTAAGTGGCCCCACTGGTTGTAGGGCCGGCTCTCTGGCTGTCTTCTCCAAGATGATTATGAGCTGTCGCTGTTTCAGTTTTGCGATGATGTCTGAGCAGCTCCTGCTGTAGTTGGTGCTGCCCCTGCTCCAGACGCTCTGCTGTCTCAGTCCCTTTTGGCCAGGTGTTGGGCCAGGGCCTCAACTTTTCGGTCTGTTTGGCGCTTTTATTTATTTATTT
Source organism: Glis glis (assembly GCA_004027185.1). Lineage (NCBI taxonomy): Eukaryota > Metazoa > Chordata > Mammalia > Rodentia > Gliridae > Glis > Glis glis. Next base: position 5,403 of record PVJS01006464.1, on the reverse strand, counting down.
TTCTCCAGAGCCCCGGTCCCTCCTCCTGGTGCTGTCTTTATTCTGAGAGCTGGGCTCAGGTGATCTGTAGCTAATTGTCGGGGGCATCCATCGGTCTCTCAGGGCCAGCCAGAGAGAGAGAGAGATGCGAAGCTGACGGGGGGGCAGAAGCCGGACGGTTGGACAAATAACCATACCTCCAACCGGGAGCCAAGTCTTGCAAAAACTCGTTTATTAGAAAGCACATCTCTCTTTTATAGTAGAGGCAGTACAGGAAGTTCGCAAGTAGTAGGGTGTGGCACCACGCCCTCCTGGGATCTATCATAGGTAGAGACACCTGTTGTCTGTGAGTACGGAAGGAGGTAACTACCTATCACAGCCCTCCTGAGGCTACCTCCGGGACTACCTGCAGGACCTCCCCCTGAGGAATTCGCCAGCGCCATCTTTGCCATCAATATGCTGAATTACTGCCACGTGGGAGAGGCCCGGTACTACAGAGCAGGCTTCTGCCAGTCCACCAGGCCCTTTCATGGCACTGGGTAGAGGGCCCAGCAGCTAATGGCCTGCCTGCTCCCTGGAGGCTGCCTTTCCTTCAGCTGCCCCCTCTAGCCCTGTTGTCTCAGCTTTTATGGCTCCTTGCCCAGCCGGATAACTTTGGACTTAGCCTCCCTCAGGGCTCTGGACACACTCTTGAGTTCCTGGACTTGCTGCAGCTTCTTGGCAGCCTTTCCTTGAGCCTGCTATCCAACACTAGCCCAGCCCAGGCGGTGCCTTCTTTACTTCCCTAAGGCCTGGCCCTGGCATTGCCTTAGGTCCCCAACTTTCAGAGGAGGTTCTATCCCAACAACAGTATGGGCAATCTGATATGACAAGGAGGGAATGAGTCACAGTACCTTGGCCCATGTCCACTGTCTGGGATGTAGTCCGAGAACAGTAAGCACCATGGATGGTTAGCTGACAGGGCACAATGGGTCTTAGCGATTTTCTTTTTAGCATTGATCCGTTCAGTATCTGCAAGGAACTTGACATGTTTGTCCTTAATTTTTATACAGTAAGTAGACTGATTTTTTAGCCTCTTCCTTTTGGGGATTTTTTTTTTTTGGTTGTCTCTGGCCTTTACCTCTGGACTTCTTATCATTTGTTTTCCTGAAAGTCGCTACTACTGCCCTAGTTAGTTTTTAACTTTTGTAATTAATTTTTTTAATGTCTGGGCTGACAGGATAACAAAGGCAATATTAATGGCTCATTGGTTTTTTTAATAGGACTTGGTGAAAGTTGTCCAAACTCTTCTTACCTTAACCAGAGTTGGGGTCACAAGAGGGTCCCTTAGAAGGTAAAATTCACTCCATTTGGGCATCGCTTTCTGATAGCGAGTTTCCTACATTTACATCTGGTGAAAAATCAGCTTGGCTGAAAATATTCCAGTATAATTTTTAGAGAAAACAACTTAACAAAAGTCAAACTAAGGAATGGAGGAAAGACAAAAAGACCAAACTAACTATAGGTAAGATTGACAGGAATGAAAACCCAGTTTTGTTTTTAAATGTTGACTGAAATTTAGGTTATAAAATATCTCCCATATATTTGCACGGCTGGTTGAGCATATTACATACTTTTAGATGTCAAGTAAGATGAATAGATGTTAGCCAGTGTTTTACTATTACATGGTTTATAGTCTTATCATCCTAACAGAAAACAAAGAAAATTAAAAATCCAAATTAAAATCCCAACATGAAGTAACAATAGACAATATTTAACCAAGATAATGTAATGAACTTTTAAATTAATTACTTTAAATTTAAAAAACCAACAATACCACCTTGCTAGTCAGTGCATAATTTATCACATGAAAGACTTAGGCAGAGGTTCCTGGTAGGACAGAGGGACATGAACCATAATCGGGCATGGGAGCCACAGCTGCCGCAGCTTCCTTGGGCACTCGTCTTGCCTCCCCAAATGTAGATTTGCTCTGGGTATGGGGAGGGAAGAGTAGCCTCAAAGACTGAACCCTCGTTTAGGTGGGACTAGTCAAGCACATAGGATTCTCCTCCAGCCGTGCTCGGAGGGGTGGCATTACTTTCGCTTTCTCATTTGGCGCCGGAGTGACCGGGGAGAAAGAAATACCATATTCAGTTTTTTTTTCTCACAAAGTTATTTCTTTAAATGTTTAAGTATACACTTTAAAAAGGGGTGGTCTTAGAACACATACTGCTTCCTATTTCCATCCTAGTTGATTTACCCACAAGTGATTCCTAGAATCAGATCATACAATGCAGATCTCAATCCGATGGCACACAGACACAAATGGCACACAGCCACAAATGACATACAGACAGAGCATGGAGGGGTGAAGCCCTCCAACACAGACAGGACAAGATCACAGTCGCAGACCTGGCCGGTGTAGACTTAACCATAGTGGCCCAGCTAATGTGGCTTATAACCTACTTTCTATGTTTCAGTACCACCATAGATCATATGTCTCCGTGGAACAACAACTTTCACCAGTCTTACCAAGGTCTGCCCACTCGGGTCTCGTAGCCTTTCTTGGGGTCTTAAGGACCCCGGCCGTGAGACCACAGACTCAGACTCAGTCAGAGGACTGACTGAGCTGACTTTCGCTTCATTTACTCCAGGACAGAGACAAATCAACAGCTGATGCACTCCTTCCAGACAGACAGACAGACAGACAGACAGACAGACAGACATAATAGGACAGCAATCAAACACAATTACAGGGGGGGACGTGGGTTTGGAGGAAGAGGGTTGGGGCCGAAGAGCGAGGACTAAGGAAGTGGGAGAAACGTGAGGTAAAAGAGACTTGAGCCACTTAGGCAGCTCAGTAATAAGTTGTTCCCAAGCCACAATATAGGGAACCTGGTCAGGGTGTCCTGGGAGCCGAAGATGACATCATGGGTTTTGAAAACGAGACGGGGATCAAAGGAGCCCTCAAGGGGCCAGCCAGTGCTGAAGGCTGGCTATTCCTGCGAACAAATTTTTCGGAGCTTTTCAAGCGTGACCGTATCTCCCGAGATAGAAGCCACCTGCTGAAAGTTTGAAAAAGGAACACAAAGTAAATCAATAGGAGATGAGGAGATGTGAGATTGAGATTTCCCCATGGTTAGTGTGGGGAGAATGAAGGAAAGGAGACAGACAAGAACACTGAGACCAAACAGACAGAAGAGGGCGCGCCCGGGTTGACTGAGGAGAGTGGCCGGGGAAACAGCCAAAGCGCTGCATGTCAGGACCTCCAATGGAGAGTCCCACCCAGATCCGAAGGGCTGTATGCCAACAGTCCAAGGGCCAGTGGTGGAGTCCGAGCATCCTCCGGACTCCGCCGGCTCAGAGACCAATAGCACGTCCGCCTCTTCTCTTTTGAGCCCCAGATTGTCCGGACACCAGAAAAACCAAATGGTGAGACTGAAAAAAGAAGTACTCACTGAGCGCTCCCAGGTAAACCGAGTCCAAACCAGGGGCTCCCCTTCTCCTTGGACTATCCCGGACGGCCCCCAAAATGTTATGCTTGGTCCGGTGTCGCAAGGAAGAAGAGGAGTCTGACTGGAGTTGGAGGGTCAATTTATTCAGCTGCGGTTAAAACAGGCTAGCCAGGCTAGGGACACAGTCCAACGCAAAGTTAGGAGCTGCGACTCGAACTAGTTTCACAAAGAGTTTTTAAAGGCAAAAACCACATGCAAGTGGTCGGGGATGGGGGAGCTCATTGCCTAAGTTACAGTCAATGAGGTGCTGACAAAACCACTAGTCTGAAGTAAGCAGGAGTTGTTATTTTTTGATTGGCTCGAGCTAGGAAGGTACGTTATGTCTGGAACATGGCCCAACTTCAAGTTAGGAAGGTAAGTTATGTCTGGAACATGGCCCAACGCTTCCAGGATGTTGGGGTTAGGTAAGCAGGATGTTAGTTCATGCTACAGGGGTTGTGCTACGTGGTCTTTTCACTGATTGGTTGTTCTGGGCCTGAGGGGAATTCCAGATCAGGTAGAACATGGAGTCACTCTTCTTAGGGCTCTCTAGGGCCCTACACTATGGAATGGTCTTAAAGGATGGTTACCATACCTTTTACCCCTATTGGGCCTGTTGTTTGTCCTCTGTTTTATCCTTTTGGTTGGACCCTGCCTGATGAACTGTCTTACTAGATATATTCAAAACGATATTCAGGCCATTAAATGTTTAATTCTCCAAGACCCTGTATACTACCAAACCCTAAATCAAGCACCAGAAGGAGAATATGTGGAAATATTACATGAAGAAAAACAGTCATCAAGGGTTTGATGACTAAAAAAGAGTAGTGGGGGTGTTAAGTACAAACAGGTGCCAGGTACAAGCATATAAATGAAAAATTAAAAAGCTGAAAAGAAATAGTTATAAAAAGTTAGAAATCAGTTTCTGGGGAATAGGTCCTAAAAAAGATTGCTTGGTTACTCAACTTCAATGTCATAGAATGATATATATATATATATTTCTGCATACTTGCTAACTTGCTAACCACAAAAATCCGGCTTCTGTGATCGGCCTGCTTGCTTGTAAAATTGCTTTCTGATCGCCTACGAGTGAAATAACTCTATAAAAGACACAATTTTTGGAACAAGGGTGCTGCTCTTTACTCAGCGTGCTGAGTGGGGTTGCAGTCGCCGTGGCTTAATAAATCCTTCACCGATTAACCGTGGTTTTATGGTCTCTATCTTGCAATCGGATACTACATATGTACATAGCATTATTTGAACTGTTTCCTTTATCAAGTCTCCTTTTTCCCCTCTCTACCTCCCTTCCTCATATCCCCTTTCTCTATTCTACTGGTGTCTTTCCTCATTTATCTGAAGTCCCTTTTGTTTCCCAATTTCTCTCTAGTTTCCAAATATGAGAGAACCTTCACTTTCTTATTCTTCTAGACTTGTTATGTTCTCATCCCGACTTTTCCCAACAGTCAGAGACCAAGAAGCAGGCTCTCCCCAAGGTGCCTCAGCTCAGAGTGAAAGCAGTCACAGCTGCTGGTGCCTTGGTATAGGATCATTGCTCCTCAGCTTGCACATCTTAACAGGGAGAAGAAACCTAATTATCCCCGCCCTGTCTTTTTTCTTTTTCCCTTCTTAAGAAAAGTAATATCTGTGAACTTGATTTTACCTTGAGAATGGAAGCAGGAGAGGAAATTACACACACACACACACACACACACACACACACACACACACACAGTATCCATGTACATTCAATATTTTATGGAAAAGGACTTTAAACTTTGTTTTTTATACTCTTGTCCCTGGTAGATCAGTATTTAAACTGGCACACAGGGGTTAGACCCTTAAACAGAGCTTGCATATAGTGATGTAGGTTGAGTTCTCTCTAAGTCACAGGCCACTTCTTCTGAACTCTCTGTCCCCATGCCAAGTACAGTGGGGCCTGTGGGAGGTTGGT
>PVJS01006463.1:7249-59832 GCA_004027185.1 Glis glis | reverse complement strand
TTGCCCTGACTAGAAGCAAGAAATTCAGTCCAAAGAAGGAGGCAGGAAAGGGTCAGATAAACAGATAAATGAGAATATAATTATGTAAATGCTGGAATAGAAGAAAGAACAAAGTTCCCAGAGAGAGATACTTGAACTAGATCTTGAAGAATGAATGGCCACTGGCAATGCAAAGTGTGGCCAGGGGCAGAGGGAGGTGGAGAGTGGGGCCCAGGGCTTTCTAAGCAGATGGCACATATGCAAGGCTCAGGGTGCTGGAAGGGTGTTGTGTTCAGACTGAGGGAGAAGGTCAGTGTGTCCAGAATATAATGTACAACACAAGGGCGGACAAGGAAAGAGAAACTTGGACTGGATCCACATAGAGGACGGTCTTATAGGCCTGGCTCAGAACTGCCAATGTGGTCACAAAGGCAATGAAATGGCAATTAAAGACTTGAACCCCAAATAGTACTGATTGTTTTCCTAATTTTAGTTATCTATATGTGTATATAGGAATGCTAGATTCTGAGGAGTGTGTATTTCAAGGGGAAAACAAGTGTCCTCTGACAAAAGAAGTTTGGGATATTGCAAGTATTTCACTGCCTTATTAGGGATTTACAATTTACACTAATATGAAAATATTAAACACTTTGACCAGTCAAGCAATAAGGAAGCCTATTTCACTTTTTCTAATACAGGTTCATTAAACCTATTTAAATGATTTTGAATACCCCCCCCAAAAAAAAACCCACCTATTAGACATCTCACGATTGCCTATGCTAGGATCCCATAAGGGTGTAACCCAGGAATGGCTATCTACATATGGATATACATGTCACTTATTTAGAGAAGCATTCAGGAGTCAACCCTTATAGAATTTCAGAAATTAAGCTGGGTGTGGTGGCATATGCTTGTAATCCCAGTACTTGGGAGGCTAAGATAGGAGGATTGCAGGTTCACAGTCAGCCTCAGCAACTTAGGGAGGCTCTCAGCAACTTAATGAGACCCTCTTTCCAAATAAAAAATAAAAAATAGGTCTGGGAGTATAGCCCAGAGGTAAAAGGCCCCTGGGTTCCATCCCCAGTACCACCAAAAAAGCCAGGCGCGGTGGCGCACACTTGTAATCCCAGTACTTTGGGAGGTGGAGACCGGAGGATCTGGGTTCGCGGCCAGCCTCAGCGCGCTCTCTCTCTCTCTCTCTCTACCTAGTGAGGCCCTCCACAACTTCGTGAGACCCGGTTTCAAAATAAAGTATAAAAAAATAGGGCCAGGGGTGTAGCGCAGAGGTAGAACACCCCTGGGTTCAATCCCTGGTACCGCAAAAATAAAAAAAGAAAAAATCCACCAAAAAAAAGAATTTCAGAAATTATAATTTTTTGATTATATGATCAGGTTCTCCTTTTAGATTTCTTTTAAGTGTTTTAAATATTTTGTGGAATTTAAAAATGTATTTCTGGTTATGGTTTTACATAATACATCAAAGTCAAAATACCATCCTATAATTTTCCATAACTGTCTCCTCTAAGGCTTATCCTTTAAGTTCCTATACAAAGAGAACTGATTTGCCTATGGCCACAGACATCTACTCCATAAGCTGCCGATCTTCCTGGCCCTCAGGGCAAATGCATACACCAGGAGACCAGCCTGCACGTCATAATCATAAATACAGCATGGTATACCTTATGGGCACTAAGTTATTAATCTAATGTTCTTAGTGGAATTATTTGAAGTTCTGTGTTCCCTTGGGTAACTTTAGGTTATTTTCCCTGTATTTTAATTTTGATTTCTTCTGAGTAAATTATGCTTGAGGTTAAGCTAATACAGTTATAAAAGCTGTGCCCATGTTCCCTGGTATCATGGAGGTTCTACAGTGTGTCTCCTGTTCCTTTATCATAACCCCTTGCCATCTCCCTTCTATATCAATTCTCAGCTGAAATCACTTCTCCCATCCTCCCCAGGTTTCTGTTATCAACTCTCAGTTATACCTTGGGTCGTTTCCTACTTAGCATTAGATACCAGCTGTAAAGTTTGTTTATGTGATTCTTTGTGGTTCTTTCTGTAGAGCTTTCACGAGCTCTAGGAGGGCAGGGACTCTATTTCTGTTCAATATTGTATTGTAGCATCTAGCACACAAATGTTAAACAAACACAGATTAAAGACCACTAAACGTTCATGATGTAAGAATGAAAATTGCAAGACTCTTCATAAATTGGCTATAGCCTAAGTCTCATTTCTAGAGTTTAGACTGTTTTGTATGTGTGGTACTGGGAATTGAATCCAGGGGCACTTTGACTACTGAGCTACACACCACCCCTTTTTAATTTTTATTTTGAGACAGGGTCTTGCTAAGTTGCCCAGGCTGGCCTTAAATTTAGAATCCTCCTGCCTCAGCCTCCTGAGCAACTGGGATTACAGGAGTGTGCCTCTGCACCTGGCTAGGCTATTTTAGATTAGAAATGATAGAGAAATGCTATTCCATTGATAGCTAATAAAGACTAGCTATTATAACTGAACAACCTTCATTTCTCTGCCTTTAATTTTATTTCATGATGTCTAGCTTCCAGATAGTACTTTCTCTACATATGTAATATAATTCTTTACATTGGCATTTATACATTTCAAATCTTTTTAGCTTCATATCTTTTATTCATTATCACTTAACTAATCTCTACAAGGTTTGTTACTTTAATCTGCTCCATAAATCACCTTCCTCTATTCCTTTATTATTCCTGGGGATCTTTCAAACTTCTTCTAATATATCAATTCTTTTGTGGCACTGAAGCATTAAAGACAGTGCTCTGTCTGTATTGAATCCAGTGGGTCTGGTCTGGTAGTTAGGTTTCCCATTATAAGTTGAAAAAAATTCCACAAAATTAAATTTTCAAAATACATGCCCATTCTCCCAAACTTAGTATTTCTCCTGTCATTTCCCTTAGGTTGTCTCACAGACATGCCACACAGCTGGCAAATGCTTCTTCTGAGGCTAAGTTCACTAAAGAATACCTGTATGGAGAAGAATCTGGCAATGACTTTGCAGCCTCAAGAGTAATGTCAAGCAGTCAGTATTTGATTTGAAAACCAAAGCTGAAAGCCCTTTTTCTAGACATCCCCTCTCCCACAAACCTGGTACCTTTGTCCTTTGTGGTTTTGTTTTCCCATCAGAAGATTTCTTCCATGAGGTGAGGGGGGAGGGAGAATTTAAGCAGGTTGGCCAGCCAAGTGTATACAGCAGATAGGTCATTGAGGCACAACATTGAATGACCAATTTTGGCCTGACCAACCAACACCACACAAGGCTGGAATTCAAACGTTAACTGTGTGGTTCTATTTAGTCTGTCACCAATAAGATAAATTAGCCCTAGGAGAGCAACCTAGATGACTGGCTCAGCGCTAAAGCTAAGGTGATAACGGTCTTACACACAGTGTCTTGTACCACATGGTAAGAAGGCCTTCACATAAAAACACTTGTAATCTGACAAGCAATAATGATAACTACATGGCCCTTCCTTCAGTTTTAATCCTTGTTGTTTGCCACTTTATGATGACTGAAGGGAAATACTTCTCTCCAGTTTTCTAAACAAATGTTTAAAGCTGGATGGTGCTGCTGGCCAAGCTAAGAATCAGGGAAGCCAACTGTTAGGCCACAGGAAACTACTCTGTGTGGATGACCAATCACTATTTTCATGTTCCTTAAGAGTGCTGAGTCTATTGGCCTACGAGGGCAAATACTGTTGAATCAAACCAAAGAACTTTTAAAAAAATCTACCAGTAGGTACTATAAACCTGTAAGTATAATAGTGCAGCAGTGATTTAGCATGAAAATGGGTGCTAGATATGCTAATTTGAATTGTAGAAATAAGACTTGAAGTAAAAAGTTTTGTAACCATCCTGATGGTTAGTTAATTACACTGTTATCTACAGGGATGTTGTACTCAAATTCTTTACTCTTTCTATCCCCTGGGGTACCCACATCCTGCTCATCTTAATCCTACCCCACCTACCTCTACTCCCCACAAAGAGATTGTGCTGAGAAGGGAAGGAGTTTGGTAAATGTGCCCAGGGCAACCCAGGAAGAGTGAGGATGGTAAACTGTAGCAGAGGGCAGGTAATCCACACATGGAACCAAAATGATACAGAGGAGAGAAAGAGACTCAAAAAATATACATAACCTTCTTCCCAAATCACATCTGGCATGACAAAAGTTCTAGTCCCTCTGGGGCCCAAGGGTCCAATATGACTTGGAAATCCTATATTTTTATGCTGGGAGAAAGCAAAGGAATATAAAACCCAGTAAGGGGATACAGATCTTGGGTGCCTCTATAGAGTGGCAAAGTAGAAAAGTCTTGGAGAAGAAAAAAGTCAATGTGCCTATTTGGTACATTCATTGTTAAAATAAAATACCTGAAGGTAAGTAATTTGTAGAGAAAAGAGGTTATTTAACTCACCATGTTGGAAGTCCAAGAGCATGGAACCAATGCCTTCCTAGCTCTGGTGAGGGCACCCTTGGCTTCACTGCATCATGATGGATGGCAGCAGTATGGTGGAGAACATGAGAGAGAGAGATCACATGCAAGACAGGAAGCCAGAGAGTTGGCCAGTCTTTCTCTTTTGTAATAACACTCTCACAGGAACTAACTAGGGTTCCACTAATCCCTTCTCAGAGCAACCCCCCCCCAAAAAAAAGACCTACTATCCCCCTGGGCTTTTCTCTTAAAGAGTTCATCACCTCAACACCACCGCACTAAGGACTAATGCACAAACTGTTGGGGACAAATCACATCCAAATCATGACAGTACAGTTGTCCTGAGCTATGAACACAAGAGTAAAATTGCTCAGAAACCGAGGAAAGTAGCAGCCAGAGGAACCGAACACTGAGGAAAAACAGTATTCACCCGGAATGGTCAATACATAGTGATCAGAGCTTTGTCCTGGTTAACAGAGCTAAGAGAGAGCTGGGGGGGTAAGTGGAGATCATTTTAAAAGCCCAATTTATGGTAAATGTGTGCTAAGTCAAATTGAGCAATAAGACTGAATTTGCCATTATTTCTTCGCATTGGTTTACCCATCTAGACATTATTTATTCATCTGTTACATTGATATCAGCCAATTCAACTGCACACAAGCAGAAAGTAGCTTTGCTCTCTTTTTCCACATCTTGCTTTCAAACCCTCCCTGTGGACCATTTCTCCCTTACTCTGTGAAGGAAACCTGAAGTGATAGCATTCTGCAGGTCACACAGTTAATTAAAAGTAATCTGGCCATGTTTGTCCCCAACAACAATTTCATCTTCATAATTGAAATATGCAGTCCACTGTGAGTATATAAAAAGCTTCGCATTTGATCCAGTATTAAAGCTTCTCTGGTTTGCAGCCTTCTCCTCAGCTCTCCCCTCACCCTACTGACCCTGCTCTCCTTAGACAGCCCTGGCTCCCTGGGGTTGCGGTGGGTGGGGCAGGGCCTGAGGCGGGAAGAGGAAAGGCCTCCCATACTTAGCTCGCTGGCCAGATTCCCATGCTGATTCTTCTCCCACGAGGGCACGCTGCTGAGTTTCTTTCTTGACCTTGGCATATGCTGGCCTACCCCATTAAGGTGCCCTGTAGGTAGTTCTCACTGTGGCTTCCTCTGTGAGGAGAACCTGCAGCCCAGGACCAGGGAACAATGTGCCCACTGCCCTCAGTGGGAGAGGTTTCCCTCCATGTCTGCCTCATCTGTCCAGTGGCAGGCAGAGCAAGGCACAACCTTCTATCTTCCTGTTCTCCAGAAAAGAAGTAGTTACCACTGTCTGGGCCTTCCAAACCTAAGAAAATACAGATCTAGTTCTCTGGTCCCCTTATGGCTCTGGAGTCCTAGGAGTCCCCTTATCTGACTTAGGGTGGGGGGAAGTACAGCACATTGACCACACTACAAATCACAGAACTGCCCTCCTTGCTCTTCCACTTCAGCCCTTTTTAAACTGTGAGTTAGGTGGTGCTGGCTGAGGGAAGCAGATGGATTTCTAGCACCTTCTCTGCTATTCTGCACAGGCCTTCTACATTGTGGTTTGGAGCTGAGGCATGGGTGGAGGGAGTTGGCACCAGATGTCTTGATCTCAACTGTGGGGCATCTCGGCTGAAGCTGGCTAGAGTGGTTGTGCTTTATCATGGGATACAGTTAACAGAAGCATCCAGTTGGTACCTATTTTGAGCCAGGTACTTGTTTGGAGTGCTGGTGATTCCAAATGAGAACAAACAAACCCATCTGTGTTCAAGTGGTCTCTGCACACGTGAGTGTTTTGGGCTATGAGGCTAGGATGGGCAAGGACAAGTGTGAGGGGTCTGAGGGGTTGCTAGAGTCTAATGGTACCTTTCTATAAGGTGGAGACTGCAACACAGAATTTTTCGTCCCTAACCATAGAGGATGACAAAATCTGGAGGTGAGCAGGGCCAACAGGAATTGAAAGTCTGGGCTCAAGAAGCCTGAAGTGATATCTGATGGTTGGTTTGTTGAACAATAGGAGCCAGAAACAAAAACCAAGGCTGGGGTGTGAGAGCTAAAGGGAAACTGAACCAGAAGAGCTGAGTTTAGAGTAAATGGGCAGAGATCAAAAGGAAATGACTGGAAGTTACTGGTTGTTTGTGGCTTGCCTTTACCCGCCTGCAGAGGCCTAATATCTGAGTGACTCAGCAAAGGTAAGGGTTAGGACAGTGCAGCCACAGGGTTTGGAAGAGCTCTGAGGTTTGTGGTGGTTGCTTAGTGCCTATAGGGGACATAAGCTGACACCCCATGATGGAGGAAGCTGTTTAAGAAGGTTGAGAGGCTCAAGTCCTACCTCTGAGATTTTTGCTTTCCTTCTGGGTTAGTTTATTTAAATCCTGCCTTGTCTTCAGAGCCCAGCTGAGTCACATCTTTTCTAGAACATTGTTGTGGTGTCTGTTTCTTCTAAACTCTTCCAGGCCTTTGGAAGTTAGTAACAAACTACTGTCCTGCATTGCTAATACCCCTTTTTTGACACAGCCTCCCCAACTCATTGAAACACATGGGCCTGAAATAGCCGACTTAGTTCACCTGCAGCTTTGCAGCTGCACCAGAGTTACTCAGAGTGGCAGGCTGAGATGTGCCCTCGACTCTCAGAACAATCTTGGTATCAGTAGCCTTCTGGCAGACTTTCAGCATTGTGTCAGCGTCACTGAAGGTGCCAATGGGACTTTGGTGTCTCAGTTCCCAGGATCTCCTGCCTCTTCACATTTTCTCCCATCAATCCTTGAAAGGTTAGAGGTCCTACTAAGACAATAGTCAATAAATGAGGTATCTGTAACTAGTATATGAAGAAGAATGAACCTGTCAATTAAACAGTTTGGGGAGGGAAGAGGGTCCTTTGCCCCTTCACCTGAGAGTGTGATGGTGGAAGAACTCTAGTAGAGGAAGGCTGAGGAGTTTTCTGGTGGAAGAAGCAGGAAGGTGGGCTGAGGCCAGCCAAGTGTGCATGGCTTCCTCCTGTATCCTCTCCCTCATATACCATCATCAGCTGTTTATTTTCCTTTCATTCTGTAATAAAATGGGTTTGCAAATCTTTTCCCATCATAAACTACAGAGAAAATATTCAATGAATTCACTTGAGAAATGAGTCATTTTCTGATATTCAATTCGTATGTTCACATTTAATTACTTATAAATGCATAAATTAAATGTAAAACTTTACTACCATTGTATTTACATTATACAGTCTAATAATCATGTTAGTTGCAATTAAAATCAATTTATCATATTACTTTCATTTTATTTATCTTCACTTTTTATGTTCAAGTATATGTTAATCTGACCTTAATGCTTAGGAAGCAAGACTGTCCTGTAATTTTGATCTCAATATCTTCACAAGCTGGAATTAATTCAAAAAAGTTTTTAATGTCCCACTGCTAAAGATCTGACATTTCCTAGTCTTACTTAAAAATATAAATTGAAGAAACAGAAATAAAGATAAGGACATCACTTTCAGCAACAAATATTTCAAACCATACATGGATCCTGTCAAGTCAAGAATAGAAAGAAAGATGCTAGGGTCTGGAAAAGGCAAAACACCCAGAGAATTCAATAAAATGTGTGTCCTAAGTACTTACTTTATGAACAGCACTATGTAAGCTATTGTTAACAGATAAAAAGAGACACTCCCCCCAAATTTGATAATTTTATAAGAATAGAAGAATGAGCTTACATTTATTTTTAAAATCAGAATTAAAATGCATCCCCTGTCTTTGATATAGGGTTGCTTTGCCCAGGATTACTACGAGAGAGAGAGTAGTAGCAGGGTCAGTTGTTATAGGATATGTTTGTCATCAACCCTGTTTCCATAGAACTTGAGTTTTGCCTCCCAATGCCCTTGCCCATTTGACTTTGATAGACTTGATTTGTTAAAAACAAGTCATTGGGGATTCCAAGGGTACCAGCACTATTGCTTTTTACAGCATGAGCCTTGTTCTACTTGAGAATGACAGTAGGCATTCGTATCTCCAGCCTCTTAAAAAATTCATAGCATTTGTCACAAAGCAGAAACAAGAGGATAAAGATGAATCAATGCAAATCTGCCAGCGTTACTGGAGGTATAACTCAGGGCACACACTTTGCTCATGTAAGGAATGCTGTGCTCAAGTCTGGGGAGAGTTGTTATTCTTGATCCAGGAAGATGGGGAGTTTCCATTCCAGCTCCTCAAAAGAATAATCCAGGCTAAATCATCCAGGCTTTAGCTCTGGCGGTGCTGGTGGCTAAAGACCCAATTATCACCAAAATACAAGAGTTATTTTCATTTGTGCACTAGGTCAGGAGGAAAACCACTCTAGATACATCATTGAAAATCTCTGTGCTCCTCTTCCACTTCTACGTGACTTTGCATATAGTATTTTCAGGAGCAGTTTCATAGAGTAGTTTGTACTTCTATATTTCCTTTCCAGGACATTGATTTGTCAGGCAGCACTTGAATTCCCTTAATCACATTGCAGGTTGCTTTTTTAAGTGTGTGTGTGTGTGTGTGTGTGTGTGTGTGTAAGAGAGAGAGAGAGACAGAGAGAGAATTTCCCCTTCTCAGTGACTAGAAAACATCAGTCTGGATTATAGTAAAAATATAACAAGAAATGTTCATTAATTATTAAAAATATTTACCATATTTTATTTTAAAGTGACTATATTTTAGAAATGGAAAACAACCTAGATAAAGTGTAATAATGGTATTGTGTGCTGTAGATAAGGAAAAGCAGAACAAACAACATTCAAATTCACAAAATAAAAACCACAACTAGAAATCCTTCAAAATGAGCAGCTTCGGTATCATGAGTTTTGACTTTCAACATTCATTTCATTTACCAACATCATGAATGGTTACTTCATACTACTTTAATATGAAATTTTAGAAACATTTCTTAAGTATTTCAAAACATTTAGTAAACTTATGGGTGTGATAGTATGAATTACAAAGGACCTTAGCTGGGCTCACAAAGAATGGAACAGAGTCTTGTAAGGATGCCTAAGACAGCTCAGGGAATCTGCAGGGAAGCAGAGGCCATCTCTTGTCATATTTGGGTAAGTATTTGCTCATCGCATCATCAGTGATGCCGCTATCCCGAACTGGGCTGCGAGCGCTAGGAACTCCTCACTGGTGCTGCCAGTGGTCTCCAGAGCTTGCCCTGTCTTCAGAGGGAACACCGGCTACATGTCAAATGGGAGGTTCCTCCTGGTGGGATGCTAAAGAAAACTTTTCAATACTTAGAATTATCTGACTGTAAAATGATTATAAAATAACTACCTTCTGGAAAACCTTCATAGCATAATACCTTAGAATATGATTGCTGTTAGCCTCCTTAGCAGTACTATTGTACTAGACAACATTTTTCAGAGATGGGTCAGTTCTTGCATAATGTCAACAAGCACAAAGTAAACTTGGTTCTGTTGTGAGAATTCTTTCTTCAACTTCTTTGTTTTAGAGAAGTTGAGTTGCTCATGATCACATAGACATTCCTACAGATCAGTAGTTTAATAGTTTCCATTTATTAATCAGAAGTTCAAATGCAAAATATTTGACCCCATGCCAAACATTTTACAGAATGAAGAGACTCGTGTCTCATTTGGATGTGAAGCATACCATGCTCATTTGGCTATATCATATTTTGTCTGATGAGGTGGAATGAATGTAGTCATAGAGTTTTGCATTTATTTAACCACATAGTCATAGTCTGCCTAATTAAGAAGAGAAATCAATTTATACTATCATCGAATATGCATTGGCAAAAGCACTTTTTTGAGTAAGCCTCTTGTGGGCCTCGTGTAGGCCACCTTTCAACTAACTTCCATTTAAGTATTGCTGGCATAAAACAGACAGGATGGAGTCCTTGAGTAAACCAACTGCAGAACTCATGCTTTGTTTGATTATTCCAAAGTCCTTTGTTTCTTACTTGTAAGGTACAATATGGCAAAGGCTCTTGGCAGATGCCTAAGAGATCCAGTGAAACAAAGACACATTTGTTGAACTCAAGATTTGGATGCTGGCCTGGCTTTTCAGAGGTAAACCGTAAGTGTTTGCTCTTGGGCATGGGTAAGAGTAGTCTGAAAAATCACTCGCCAATGCTTACACAAGCCACTACTGCATATTATGAAGTACTGCTCACCTAATGTATAAGAAACACACTTAAAACACAATAGCCATATGCGGTGGGGAAGACAGGCAATCCTAAAGAAAGAGCATTCCTGAGAAGCAGGAACGTTTGCTAAAACCTGGATTAAACAATTTGAAGATGAAGAAATTGATTCTGCAGCATTTCTAAAAAGGCAGCAAATGATTTCTAGTAACAGTGGCAGCATGGTGTAGTGGGCTATGCATGGGTTATATGGTTTGTAGACTGCTTTGGCCTGTTGGTACTTGGGCAAGTAGCTAAAATCTCCCAAACTCCAATTATTTTCATTAAGTAAGAAGGAAGGACTGTTTACCAGCCTGTGAAGGCTATGAAGAGGGTCAAATGAGATTATGTTCTGAAAGTGCTTTGTCAACTAAAATTCTACATAAATAATAATACTAACAAAATAATAATATAATAATCATAAGCATAACAATATCAACTGACATTTAAATATTTACTCTGTATCAGACACTAAGCTAAGGGCTTTCTATGAATTCTCTCATTGGGTTTCATAGTATAATTAACCTTATTTTACAGAATACAATATTGTGAGAATTGGATTGAATAACTTGACCAGGGTATATCTGGTACCCATATTTGTACTTTAACTTCCACACTGAATTAGCTTCCCTATTATAATCATGAAGAATACTAACAATTCATGCAGGGGTGATTTCTACGGTTTTACATAGTCCATTAAAGCAATCTTTCCAAGTCTAGTATTTTACTGACTAGTCCAACCACTAGCCACCATTATTTAACATATGTTCTTTATATGCAGGACACTCATAAAAGTATAAGAATATATTAACAAAATAAAAATTAAGACTACGAAATGTTTCAGTGTAACAACTTGCATGATGAAGAAAGGCTATAGAATATTTTAAAAAGCAATGTGAAAACTAGTGCAAATTAATGTAACTAAGAATATAGTCATCTCATCAACTCAGTGAGACCCGGTTACCAAATAAAAAATAAAATAGGGCTGGGGTGTAGCTTGGAGGTAGAATGCCCCTGGATTCAATCCCCAGCACCACACACACACACACACACACACACACACACGCACGCACGAAGAATATAGCTAAATTTATGTGACTAATAATGACTTTAAAAAGGCATATTAATTTTCTGATATTAAAGGATAATGATACTAAAAGGACAAATGAGTGGTTTGTTAAATGTGTCCTGGTAAAATGGACTAGTAGTGTAGCCAGAAAAACTCAGTTATTTTATCTACCAAATAAATAAGATTTTTGAAGTAGCTTACATTCATTCTTGGTGACTATATTTATTTTTAATACTATTTTTGGTTTTATAGTACTATTAATTAGTTCTATAAGACCATAACATGAAAAAGTTGAAATAATGTGCAATTATCATGGTGAAGATGAAATGGAAAAAGAGATGAAATATTAAAAATAACAAAAAGGTGAAGAATGAACCAGGCAGGTATTTGTGCCAGTGTTTGATTCATTTGGGAAAACAAAGACTTGATAAAGACAGCAACAGCTTCTTCCATCAACTCTACCCCTTTACTATGTTGGTTCTGAATTAACTGTCAAAATAAGTTAGGGTAGCTGGAAACTAATTCTCCCCTGATGGAGCCTCAGCCTTAACATGTATTTTCTGGGCTGTGAAACTGTATCTAGCCCTGGGAAATGGCTCCAGTCCCATAACTAGGAGTAAGCCACCATTTTTCATAATAAAAGATTGGAGGTTCTGACCTAAGAAAGAAAGACAGATAGTCACATTCATCCCATCCATGGATTCTGCATCCATGGATTGAACCAACTTGATTGACACTATTTGAAGAAAACATTTGCATCTGTACTAGACATACATAATATAGATTTTCTTGTTATTATTCCATAAATACAGTATAACAAGTATTTACATACCACTTATATTGGATATGACAGGTCATTTAGACATGATTGAAAGAATAGGAGAGGATGTCCATAGGTTATATTTAAATACTATATCACTGTATATAAAAGACCTGAGCATCTATGGATTTCGGTATCAAGGAGGGTCCTAGAATCAATCTTCTGTAGATACCAACAGATGACTGTATTTCTAGTCAAGCCTAAAACATTTACTATGAAGTACAAGAAAGCAGCAAAGAAGTCAACCTGACATTTTCCCATAGGTTCTACAGTGAGCCACATTTTCAAAGAAGTGGGAGGACTAATGCTTCCACTAATGATACTTCATTCAACTCCCTGGCTTTCCCTCAGACAGACTGAACTTGTTAGTCTCCCTAAAAGGAGCCCTCAGACTGGAGTCTCTGTTTTATAAAAGCACGGATGGAAAAGGGAGCATTTTATGCTTCAGTATAACTGTCACATTATTCTGGACCATTTTAGGTATGTAATTAGTTTTAGTTTTATATCTATGTGACTTAGAGCCTAATCATTTTTAATAACTGTCCCAGAAATTGTTGAAAAACAAGCACAAAAAAGGGACATCTGTTCCTACTATGCTTGAGTAGAATTGGTAATTGGTGATAGAATTGTAATCTCATTGTAAATAATAGATAATGGATAAAAATTATAAAATATTGGTTTCTAGATATTTTAAAGGACATAGCATAGAACTATGATACCCGAAAGAAGGGAAATAAATAAGGTAAGTCCTACAATCACCCCAGCTTTCTGCCTGGGAGTACTTTCTGAATTGAAGTACAGGGAAGGGAGCTCCAGCAGAAACACTGAGTCATAATAAATTGAGAAGATAGTGATAAGAATTCAGGGAAGCTGAAATGACTAGAATTTACAGAACAGAGAATCAGGGAGTAGGGAGCTATGCAGACAAAATGCTACAGAGATATGCATAGGGTCTCCCTGAGTCTGTTGATGTAGACCGGGTCCATAGAAAGAAACTCATAAGACCAGGAAAACACAAGTGGGGAGTTGTAAGTACTGAGGGATGACTCCCCAGTGTTCTCTTTCATTTCCGGATGACTCACTAGCAGAGAAACTGATTACATTTGTTCTGGACTATTTTGTCCATAGATGTTTGTATAGCAGATAGCCTTGGAGGATAGAGGTAGTGTCTCCCTCAGAAGCAAAGGGCAGGCATACTTACTGTCCATTATAAAAATTTTAGGTTCATTAAATGCAGGGTTCTTGCTTGTGCCACAATGCACTGCACGTGCAGGTGTTACACTGTGGGAATTGGAGCTCAGGAAAGTAGTGCAAATGATGACTCTGTGGCTTCTACTACTGCCCTGGGTAATAAAATCCTTTGTCTCTGATTTAGGAAACTCATGTCTTCTTCCAACATCCTTAAAACATCAGACCCAATAATTCTAGTGACAAGTATAGGATGCTGATAGAGATGTAGTTTTCTAGAGTATGAAAGATGAGGGTCTCGAGGCAAAATAATGGGATTTGGGAGATGTCCAGGGGAATTGTTTGGGCTGCTATAACAAAATACCATAGAGTAGATGGCTTATAAACAATAGAAATGCATTTCTCCCAGTCTGGAGGCTGAGAAATCTAAAATTAAGACTGATAGATTCAGTGCTTGGTGAGGGCCACTTCCTCATAGACTGCCTTCTTCTTACCCTAACCTCACATGGTAGAAGGAGCTAGGGCTCTCTTCATGGTATTTTTATGAAGGCACTAATACATTTCATGAGGGCTCTGCCCCTATGACCTAATCACCTCCAAAAGGCTCCACCACCTAATACCATCAACTAGGGGTGGGTGAAGATTTTAACATAAAAATTTGGGTGGGACATACTGAAGCAAGATTTCTTTTTTAGAATCTTGGATTTGTTTGGTTTTGAATTACTTATTTAAAAAATATTTTCATAGCAAAACTAAAGTGAGTTTGAAAAGCCAAATTAAATATGTACTTGCTCCTGTGTGCCTTGAGAATGTACCTTGTAGACAAATTTGACCATGTGCCCCAGCTACCACACTCTGAAATGCATTGCTTCATTTGCACCAACAGAATTAGGGTGAGGAGCCCTGTTTTCCTTGGGCTACTCTTAGCCAATGACTGAGTGCAGCAGGCTTGCTAAGGCAGTGAATTCCTGAGTGCCACAGTATTCTGGCACATGGGAACTTTGTCTTAAAGACACCCCAGTGACTTAGTTGGACTTTCCTTAGACTTCATGGAGGTCTAGGATGCTTTCACCCAACATTCCCTTCTTTCTCTCCTTCATTAGGCATCAGATTTACATCACAGTGGGATGGCTTTCCTAGACCGCCCCAGTTCCCTGTCCATTTTTCTCAATAAAATCCTAGCAAGTTTAAACTCATGTTGGTTTAAAATTCTTGAAGGACCTGAAAAATATACAATATTTTGAATATATTTGAATATATTTTATGACCATCAAGGCCCACTGAAGGCTCCTATGCTCTTACATTTTTACTATTTAATTTCATCTTGTGGGTTTAAGGCCAATTGTTCTAACATATAAATAGTAGTTTTAAATCTTGTTCCATCATCTTTTACATCATTATCTTTTCCATCTTTGTAACTCCAGAGATGTAGTAGTGAGTAGTTATTATATGTTTCCTTCAAGTTATGAATAAAAATATAAACTGTATGTGTGACAACCTGAATGGAACTGAAGGCCATTATATTAAGTGAAATAAACCAGGCACAGAAAGACAAGCATGGCATGATGTCACTTATATGTGAAATCTAAAAAGTTGACCACATTGAAGTTTAGAATAGAATGGTGGTTATCATAGGCTGGGGAGAATAGAGGGGCAGGAAAGATGAGGAAAGGTACTAAATTATAGTTAGATCTGGGAAAAAAGTTCTAGTGTTCTAATGTACAGTAGTGTGACTATAGACTATGATAATGTACTATATACATGTGTTTTGTAAAAGCTCAAAATAAGGATTTTGAATGTTTTAACCATAAAGAAATGATAATTAAGCCAAACATGGTGGTGCATGCCTGTAATTCTCGTACCTGGGAGGCCAAGAAATGAGGATCGCAGGTTTGAGGACAGCTTCATCAACCCAATGAGACCCTGTTTCAAAATAAAAATAAAATAGGGCTGGGGTATAACTTGGAGGTAGAATGCCCGTGGGTTCAATCCCCAGCAGCACACACACACACACGCACACACGCACGCACACATACATACATTATAAAAGAAAAAAAGAAATGATAATTATTTGAGGAGATAGCTATGTTTACCCTGGTTTTAACATTATGAAATGTAACATATATATATCAAAGCATCCATGGTACCCCATAAATATACATAATTTTATATATCAGTTAATACTGGACAATTATAGCATATTAATTGTATGTAGAAGGAAGATGGGTGATCTTGGTGATCAAATTGTACAACATTTGCTCATAGAAGGTGTTTATAATCACTATCATCAATACAACAAAGACACCAGAAAGATGCTGAAAATAATGTTTGAAATAAGTCATCTTTTGTATTGGCTTTGGAAACAAGCTTTGTAGTTCTTCTGCTCTTGAGAAATTTAGGGTAGGGAACATAGCATAAAAATTTCACCTCCTGAAGCAGCCAGAACTACTTAGAAATGAAATAACTTTCAAAAACAATGTAAGTAGATTCTCTTAGAAAGGATTTGGTGGCTTGAGTCATTGTGTACTGTAATAGCTTAAGAAAAAATTAGTGGAGTAATAATGGCAGAGTTTGTTTGTATTTGGACTCAGGAATGATGGTGTGGGCATTATGGGTTTTCTAAACTAATTGTTTTTAGGATAATTTGGGTAGAGGCCAAGGGAACGCCTAACAAATAAGAAGTATATAAACCACACTGAAAACTTTTACATCATGGCTATTCATGCTATTGTTAAACAATTTTGGTTCAACATACTTCATCTTTCATTAACTTGTAGATGTCATGGTATTTTTTAAAAGAAATGTTAGTAGGACAGAAATAAATACTTTGTGATAAATTTTGCCATTATTAAGAGGTAGAATATAGGCATGAATTCAAATATGTGCCCCAAGATGACATCATTACAGAATGCTGCCATTGTATAAATAGTCATCTTGTCTCAGGCCATGGTCCCTCAACAATCTGCAGTCCACATGCATACCAGGTTATAGGAACCAGACTATTATTTTGCATTTTATACTTCTCAAATGTGTGAACATAAAACAAATGTTCCACAATGGTAATGAAAATTTCCATCACATCTACTGGCTGTATAGATGAGAAAGATCTATTCCTGCTGATCAGTTCAATCTTCATTGTAAATTCATGTCAAACTTTTATCTTTTTACTCCTTAGTATTCCTCTCTCAATCTAGGTACTATTAATAGGATTGTTCTATTACATGTTTCATTTCAAACTTCTTGAGTCATATACAAACTTTTGTCTTTAATTAGTTTAATAGCTAGTGTGATTGATGAGCAGTAACATGCAGAGGGGCTGGTTGTGCATAGTTGAACTAGATAATAATGAGATAGGGTTTTCATGGATAGTGGGAAAGACATCTCAATGTCTCCTACAACACAGATGAAGAATCTAGGGAACCACAAAGGACATCTTGGTTAGCAGCAGATTCAAAGAAAAGCCACGGGTATCTGCTGACATAAGTCTTCTCTCAACTGTAGGGCTTCCTTTTTAAATCTTCTTTTAAAAGGCAAGAATAAAAAAGGATGTGTTTTCTCACAAATAAGGAAGATCAAAGTAAAATTCTATTTTGCTATTTAAGAGAAAGTGAGAAAACCTAATGGAAGAAATCAAGAGCCTTAAACAAAACCAGCACAATGTTATTACATAGGAATAGGTATTTCTGATGTTTAGTATGCATGGGTGGTAACTTGGAATATGTAGTGTTCCAGAGAGAGAATCTCAGCTATGTCCCATAAGCCCCTAAAGGCATGACTAAGAACAAATCACTCTCAATGGTAAAGTAAGAACTCAGGTTAGAAAAACACCAGATGTGGGCACTGAGTTAGAACCAAGCATTCTGTGAAATGACAAGGTACAAGTAAGTTTCTACATCACCAGCCAGTAATGTGAGAAGGAAATGTCACACCCTGCTGAGGGGAACAGGGTGGGGGCTGGCAGTCGCCTCTGCAACTTTTTCAAACTACTTTGGCCCCAAAGAAATTCCAACAGCGCCTTCCCACCCACCACTGCACACAATCCCTCCTCCTTAATAATGAATGCCCATTTGAGCCACTGGTGCTGGTTTGTGAGTTATCACACCCTGTGTGGGGTGGGGCAGAAAGTAGCTGTGAGCCACTGTGTCCATGAGTTTATTTCCCTCTATGCTTCCTGTGACCCACCCGTTCTAGGAGGACATCTGGTTCTGCCAGGAGGACTGTGAGTGTGTGCAGAAACTGGTCCTGTTTGCTGGACAACTCATACCACTCCACACACGTGGGTATACACACACAAGCACACATACACACACACACCCTGCTGGGAGAAGCCAAGGAACATTCATTGTATACACTTTGCTCAGAACACTCAATAAGTCTAAGCCACTCAATAAGTCTAAGCGAGATCGCAGGATAGAGTGACACTGTATCTGCTCTGAGAATAGAAGCCTCTGTAATTTCCACCCTTGGCTACTGATCTAACTATAGTCCTCCTGCATTTGCAGACAGACTAAACTGGATCTAACTCAATGGATTTAGAAATTTAATATAAACACCTATAAGTAATAGAGCAACCTTGTAGCCCCATAGTTCCGTGTGCATAACACATTATTTGTCCAATGAGTGATAAATACAAAGATGTGGGCATAGCCTACCTCAGGGAGGTTGGTAAACAATAGATAAAGATGCAAAACTTCCAATTTTTATGTCACCATGACTGTGCTTCTTCCATTAACTTGAATATTCTAATTACAAACTCTATATGGAAAAATTCAGACAAGTTTTCTTCCAAATCTTACATTGCATCTGACTTGGAAAATAGCAATAATGATAGCTAGTGTATATTGAGCACTGCTATTTGCCAGGAAATGTGCTTATTAATTTTTATGAACAATCTCATTTGACTCACAAAAATTCTATGAGAACTACTCTCATCCCCTTTTATGCATATAAGAAAACTGAGCTTCAGGCAAGTTGCATAACTTATCCATCTAGCAAGTGTCATAAAGATCACAGAGCTAGTAAGAAAAATATTAGTTTCTGCAGCCAGTAAAAGGGAGATCCCAAATCTACCGAATGACAAAACCAACACTTATAACTACCTCTCTATATTGTTTTGCTTACTGATCTGTTACTGAACAGATTTAAAATACTATTTAAGGTTAGCCAAGGCTTTCCAGGCTGTGATTTCATGCATATAAACATGTTTGACCATTGACATAGCCTAAGAACACTTTACTCCAGCATATCGGGGCGAGCAACTGGAGCAGAATTCTGTGAGTGGTGGGGCCATCCCAACAGCAGATCGTGAATGCCCTTCAAAGGCTGCCCTAGCCTGGGCTCCTGCCAAAGCCATGCACCTCCCCCCACCATGCTTCAAGCCTAACTGATCCCTAACACCCGTGCATCGGAGCCCCGGCACCCTCCGGCACCACCACCTGAGACCCGGAACCTGTGCCACCCTCAGGCCCATGCGCAAGCCTCTGCGTCATGCCTCAGAGCCTGGGCACCCTCTGGCGCCACCACCCAAGACCCACACAACCCTCTGTGCCATGCCTCAAAGCATGGACAGCCTCTGGCGCTGCCACCTGAGACCCAGAGCATGTGCCCCCTCGGGCCCATGTGTGATCCTCTGCACTGCACATTGGAGCCCAGGCACCCTCTGGCGACACCACCTGAGACCTGGAGCCTGCATGCCCATGCGATCCCCAGCACCTGTGCCTCGGAGACTGGGCAACTTCCGGCACTGACACTGGGAGCCCATACCCAACACCACACCATGAAGTGCGCCTCACGTGCCACCACCCAAGCTCCAAAGCCTGTGTGCCCCCCCCACACCGCACCTGGGCCAACCAGATGGGAGGGACCCACAGCCTGCAGTGTACTGACCCAATTGAGTCTACAGGGACCATCAAAAGGTCTTATACACAGAAAGAAAGATGATGCAGAGGCAACAGAAACACAAAATTGAAAACACCGACTGACCTGCAGGAAATGCAAGATGGAGAATTCCGAATTTTGATCTTCAGAATGATGAAAGGCCTCAAAGAAAGCATAGAGGAGATGAAGGAGGAAATTGGGGCTCTAAGAAAGAATCAGAAAGAAAATCTGAATGAAATGAAGGAGTCAATAAATGAATTAAAAACTGCAATAGAAACCAACTCTAGCAGGCTTGAACACATGGAAAACAGGGCATCACTCTTGAAAGACAGTTCATTTGAAACTGAAAACACAGTCAACAATATACAGAAGATGTTACAACAACACACCCTGACCATCCAAGAAATACAAGACAATACAAGACATCCTAATCTAAGGATAAAAGGCATTGAAGAAGGTTTAGAAGCACACACCAAGGGTATCATAAACCTCTTCAAAGAAATAATTTCAGAGAATTATCAGAACATAGAAAAAGATTTGGAATTCACATACAGGAGATATATAGAACACATTAAGACAGGACTAAAGAAGGACACCCCCACGCCATGTAATAGTTAAAATTACTAACATAGAGGCCAAAGGAAGAATCTTAAAAGAAGCAAGAGCAAAATAACAGGTGACATACAGGGGCAAAACAATAAAAATCACCCCAGACTTCTCAACTCAAGTCAGGAATGCCAGGAGGGATTGGTATGAAGTACTCCGGACCCTGGAAGAAAACAACTTCCAACCAAGACTGATATATCCAGCAAAGCTATCATTTAAAATTGATGGAGAAATAAAAATGTTCCATGATAAGCAAACACTTAAAGAATTCATGAGGATCAAGCCAACACTAGAGAATATCCTAAAAGAATTAAATCACAAAGAAGGAAAAACAAGCAATTTTCAGAAACACAGGAGAGGTGAACACCAGGTAGGCAACTAAACAAGGAGATTTGTCACTATAGCAAACAGAAAATAGAACTCAAAATGATAGGAAACAAAAATCATATCTCAACAATAACTTTGAATGTCAAAGGACTCAACTCCCCAATTAAAAGGCATAGATTGGCAATGTGGATTAAAAAGCATAACTCAACTATATGCTGCTTACAAGAAACTCACCTTCTAGCCAAAGAGACTAATACGCTAAAGGTGAAAGGATAGAAAAAGATACACCATGCAAACGGAGACCAAAATCAAGCAGGGGTAGCAATAAGAACCATGAAGGAAGCATCACAATCCCTGACTTCAAATTATACTACAGAGCTATAGTAATAAAATCAGCATGGTACTGGCACAAAAACAGACACATAGACCAATGGAACAGAATAGAAGACACAGAAACAAGTCCACAAACTTATAGCCAATTGATTTTCAACAAAGGTGCCAAACACATACATCGGAGAAAGGACAGTCTTTTCAACAAATGGTGCTAGGAAAACTGGTTATCCACTTGTAGAAAAATGGAACTAAATCCTTACCTCTCACCTTGCACAAGAGTCAACTCGAGATGGATCAAAGACCTGGAAGTTAGACCAGAGACTGTGAAATTACTAGAGGAGGGCATAGGTTCAACACTCCAACATATAGGCACAGGAAGAAACTTCCTCAACAAGACCTCCAAAACACAGAAAATTAAAAAAGAATTAATAGGTGGGATAGCATTAAACTTCTGCTCATCAAAGGAAACCATCAAGAGCCTAAAGAGAAAGCCTATGGAATGGGAGAAGATCTTTGCAAGCTATCCCTCTGACAGAGGTCTAATATCTAGGATATACAAAGAACTTAAAAGACTTTACATTAAAAAAACATAATCCTATCAAGAAGTGGACAACTGAAATGAATAGACACTTCACGAAAGAAGAGATACAAATGGCCAATAGATACATGAAAAAATGTTCAACATCATTAGCAATAAGGGAGATGTAAATCAAACTACATCTAACCCCAATTAGAATGGCAATCATTAAGAAGTCAAACAACAACAAATGTTGGCGAGGATGTGGGGGAATCGGGACTTTTCTACACTGTTGTTGGGATTGGAAACTAGTTCAACCACTATGGAGATCAGAGTGGAGATTCCTCAGAAAACTGGGAATGAATCCACCATATGATCTGGCTATACCACTACTGGGTATCATACCAAAGGGATTGAAACTAGAAAACTGTAGTAATACATGCATACCCATGTTCATAGCAGAACAATTCACAGTGTCCAAATTATGGAACCAACCTAGGTGTCCATCAACAGATGAGTGGATTACAAAATTGTGGGAAATACACACAATGGAATTCTACTCAGCAATAAAGAAGAACAAAATAACATCATTTACAAGAAAATGGAAGGACCTGGAGAACATTATGTTAAGTGAGATTAGCCAATCACAAAAAGAGAAGAGTCGTATGTTTTCATTAATATGCGCAACCTAGGGAGTAGTGAGGACACAAACGGGACTCTGGATGATAGTGGAGAACCCTCAGTGGAGCAAGGAAAGTGGTATAAGGGAAGGGGACAGGCATGAAAGAAGTGTATCAATGGAATTACTATCATAAACAATGTGTATATATGAGAATATACCAACGTCATTCTTGATACTCCATATGGGGAGATGGGGGAGACACTAAGAGCTGTGTGCATGTATGTTAATATCAGATTGATATTCATTGTGATGTGAGACTACAATGCACCAATAAAAGCATGTTTAAAAATAAACAAAAAACACTTTACTGAACAAACACTATTGTTTTAGATACTAAACTTGTTTTTCTAATTAAGTAGCATAAATCTTTCATGGCAAAAGTTTTCAAAATATAGTCAGTTCTTACTATTTGCAGCAGTTATGTTCTATAAAGTTGCTATGGACACTAAATTAGTAAATACTGAGCCATATCCCTTAAAAGAAAGACAGGGTTAGATTCCCCATTTCCCTTTCCCCCATCCCTAGCAACCACCATTCTGTCTGTGTGATTGTGACTACTCTATGTACCCTGTATAAATAGAATCATACAGTGTTCATTTTTTTGTTACTGTTACAGTTAGATATAGAATGGCCCCTTGAGATTGGTGTTTGGAGTTGATGTAATTGAGTCATGAAGGTTTATCTGGGTGGTGACCTAGGCCGGAAGGGTTGGCTGGAGGAGGTATGTTCCTGGGGGTGCAGCCTTGGAGATTATATATGGTTCCTCCCCCCTGCTGTTTCTCTTGCTTCTGGCCTCCATGATGTGAGGAGCACAACCCATGTGCTCTCCCTCTCTCCACTTCCCACTACCATACCCTGAGATCTGCGTCCCAGGCCTCACATGGACCAAACTCAAAATCTACAAACCATGAGTAAATAAATCCCCCTTCTTCTAACTTATATGGTCAAGTCTTGAGATTATAGCTGTAAAAATGCTGACTAATACACTGGTCCATCTCATTTAGCACACATGTCCTCAAATAAGAGTCTTTTTTCCTGTTTTTAGCTGAATAATATTCCTTTTAGGGGCTGACTATATTTGTTTATTTATTTGCCTGTCAATGGACCCTTGGGTTATTTCCATTTACTTCTTTATTTTAAAATAGCTAATATCTTGTGAGATAAAAGTATTACAACATAGTCCCAATGGAATGAAGTTCATTACTATGCTCTTTAAACTTAAACAGTCTTGTCCTGGCTTATGTGATCCAAGCCCATTTCATCTCTCTCCTCATCTCCCCCTTCACCCAGTTCTCTTGGGCTGTTTTCGCTCTTCATCTAAAAGGCCAACCCTAATCTTACCTTGAGGCTTTTGCCAATGTTGCTCCCTCTGCTTCAAATGTCTTTTCCTATATCTTAAGATAGCTCTCTCCCTTCCTTCAAATATCTGCTCAAATGTTCCCTTATCCAAGAGATTTTCTCTGACCATCCTCCACCAATAGCAACCAGCCCTCATATGCTCATTCTCTGTCTCTCTTTTGCTTGATATTTCTATGACAGCCATCATCTTAACTCATATTACCTATTTTCTTGTCTTTGTCACCCATTTTCCCCACTAGAAAGAAAGCTCTATGAGGTCAGGACTTTTCGTTCATCCCTATATTTCTAGTGCCCAGAACTGTCTGTGGCAAAGAAAAGAGATTTTTGAGATATTATTTATATATCACCTACTATGCAATGGACATTGCTCTAAGCACCTTATAAATGTTAACTTATAAAAATTCCAAGAGGTGCTGTAATTGTTCATGATTTACAGATAAGAAAACTGAGGGCACAGAGATGTCAAGTAATTTATCCAAGATCACCCAGTTGTTATATGGTAGAATCATAGTACAAAATGAAACAGTTTGGTTCCAGAATCTGTGTTCTCTTCTTTTCTTTTCCCTCCCTCCCCTCTTTCCTTCCTTTCTTCCTTCTGTTGTGCTGGGGATCAAACCCAGGAACTTATACATGCTAGGCAAACACTCTACCACTGAACTACATCTCAGCCCAAAAACCTGTGCTCTTAAGTGCATGGTGAGTGAAGAAATAAAGAAAATTACCCTTAAATTACAAAATGAGAGGGAAGAGGTTACAAGTTTTCTTCCCATTCTCCATCATAATGTTTTTGCTCAATGACAATTTGTACCATGAATTATAGATTTGACAGGGCAGAGGGTGAATTTTTCTACTGCCCTTTTCCTCTGCTGGCAGAGAAAATCCCTGGCACATGGGATTCCTCTACCCTGGATATTATGTCCACAGCTTGTATGAGCAGTGAAAGTTAGCATAGTACCTGCCTGACTAAATAGAGTCAAATTCATTCCAGAAAGTGGCAGGTCAGGACATACTAACATCCTTGTGGGAATAAGATATAATCATTTATATTTACCAGTCTTAACTGGAAGTACAAATACCTTACCAAGAAAGGAAGACACTCTGGAGTTTCAACTTCTCTATGTTATACACAAATGTCAACCTTTAGATCCACAGCTTTTCCCAGCACGAATTCTCCTTACAGTTCAATTTCTCTTGTCTTTCTCAGCTAGCATTCTTTCTCTCCCCTTGCCTGCTCTGTCTCATTTACCATATAGTGTATGTTTGATCTACAATCTCAGAATTCCTCTAGTGTGCAATTTCAGTTGAACTTAAACACTGGAGTGATTACTAATTTATTGCTGTCTTCTGCTAAGTGCTTAATGCAAGCTTAATAAAAATCAATAGCTGTGTGTGCCTCTCCCTCGTAGGATTAGGCTTCTGATATATGCCTAGGTTTGGTGGTTGTCAGGTGATTTATTGAAAATCTTCTAGGATAATCTACTGCCTCTTTTTTATTGGTGTCGTGGAAGATGTTAATGGTTATATAAGTGGAAGCAGAAGCAGGAAGAAGAAGCAGAATGCTCTTCTCTGCTCTCATTCAACAGGCTCACTGTGGGCAGAGAGGCTAATATTATGCAATACAGATATGAAGCCCAGTCAGAACATCCCGGGAGAGTCAGAGTTAGGATGCTAAATCCATTTCCAACCCAAAGGCCAGTGCCATAAACTTCTTTAGACATTGGGCTTTATCTCCTACCCACACCTTACTCCTTTCTGGTAACAAAGAAGTACTTGCTTCACCATCTGCAAATCCTACCCAGAATGCTTGGCCTCCTGCTTCATCTACATTGTGGGAAAACCTTCCCCTACAAAAGGTGACTCCTGTGAGGGATGGTTAAAGCCATCTGCCAGCACTAAGAGAGAACTAGTCTCTTTCAACAAAAGAATTTCAACCCTCTCTTTCAAACTCTACTCACAAATACTAGGGCATCACGAAGTCACAAAGTGCCCTGAGTTCATCTTTTACTGGAACCACACAGACTGCTCAAGCCCCCTGGCAGTGAACCTCTGCAGTCTCTGTCCAATATCAGACTGTGAGGAGGTGGCCTCTCCCAGCCCAGTCCCAAACCTCAACTAAAGGAAGAATGTGGTTCGTTGTCTTTACAACCTCTAGAAAAATGGCATTTCTTCCTAAACATGCCTCCCCAACTCCAGCTGTTCTATCAAAATTTCTTTGCAAACTTCTAGCCTTGAAAAAATAAGCTCTTTAAATTTATTAGTCTAACCACTATGATGTCTATGACTTCATCTATTTTACAGCAACGTTTCTGACTTGAAATATTTGAATTCTTCAAAATATTGGGTCATAGTAACTTATATTAATAGACATCAACAGATCTTTAAATTAGAAAATCCTATAGCAGAGTAAGCTCCTGTCAGTGAGACTAAGCACCATTTTCCAGAATAAAGACAGAGAGCAGGTAAGGACTATTTCCTCCTTGGTTGTTATACCTTTTCCCATTTCATTATTTGCCAGGAAAAAAGAAAATGTTTTATTTCATTTTTTTAGAATAGGGCTTTGGAAAAGTGTTTTCAACTCATTTCATTTTTATTTTCTGTATTGGCTGCTGCATTCTGCAGGCCTCAATTTCAGATGGTTGTGTGTAATGTTGATTTCATAAACACCTTTATTAATCAATTTTCTTTAAAAATAAGGCCAAACACATATACATTCAAAGTGACTGTGCATTGGCAAGCAAAGCATCCTTAATCTTCTTTAAGTAAGCTATAAAAACTAAGCAAGAGATAGACTTTAACAAAATTGATTTTAAAAATATTCTCACTAATGTAGTCTATAAGATATATTAGAAAAGTGCACTCACTCACAAAACATTTTATTGGCCTGTAAAATTTTTCACTAGCTTTCTCTATTCTTAACAGTGCTATAGCAAGGATAAATCTGCAGGAAATTTATCAGAAGAATGAGAAAATGATAACATATATGCTGTGTGTTGCAGTTTTCATTTATAGTAACTTTCATATTTATGGAATGTTTGATTTTTTTAAAGGTCTTCCTGGATTGCTTATAGGCCCTACAATTCTTGACCAAGGCCTTTTCCATTAATTCAGCTCAACAGATTTATATCCATAGTGTCTACTGTGTGTTAGACACTGTGTAAGGTATCTGGAAAAAGAGAATAGGAGAATTAAAAGAAAAGAAGCAGCAGAAGAATTGCCAATACATTAGATAATGAGAAGTAAGAAAAGTAAAACATTTTAGAGTACTACATAATGTGCCAATGATAAGGCTTCAACAGTTAGATTCCATTTGAGCTAGTCTAAGGATGAGGAGGAGTTTGGTATAAAGATGAGATGGAAGCTCTATTCCAGATAGACTGGAAGCATGAAAGAAAGTATATAACAGCTTGATATGGTTGTGGAAAAAAATGTAGCTTGTGAGGACGAGGGACTTGATAGAAATGACAGAAACAGGTTTGGGGGTGTGGTTCAGTGGTAGAGTGTTTGCCTAGCATATGTGAGACCCTTGGGTTCAATCCCCAGTACTGAAAGAAAAAAGAAGGAGGAGGAGGAGGAGAGGGAAATAAATGGAAACAGAAACTCTTTTCAAAAACAGTTTTAATTTAATGGGTGAAGAATGGTATTTTCAACAAGTGACACTGGAACAACTGAATATCCACATGCAAAAGACCCCTTCCTTAGACCATACACAGTTAATTACAAGTGGATCACAGATCTAAGCATAGATGCTATAATTTGAAGACTCTTAGAAGAAACCTAGGAATAAGTCTTCATGCATGACTTTACATATAAGCAACAAGAGAAAAAAACTGGAACTCATCAAAAATTTAAAAATTTTAATCCAAAGGACATCATCAAGAAAGTGAAAATGCAACTCAAAGAATGGGAGAAAATATTTGCAAATCATATATCTGATGGGGAATTGTTTATAGCAATACCTAAACAACTACTATGATTCAACATTTTAAAAAGATATCCGAATTGGAAAAAAATGTCCTTAAGAAAGGATTCAAACAGACATTTATTCAAAGAAAATATATGAGTGGCCAATAGGCACATGAAAGATGTTTGGCATCATAAGTGATTAGAAAAATGTAAATTAAAGCTCCAGTGAAATACTATGTTATATCCATTGAGATGGCTATACTAAAAAAGATAATAATAAATGTGAGTAAGGATGTGGGGAAATTGGAACTCACATATATTGTTGGTGGGAATTTAAACTGATGCAGTCTCTTTGGAAAATAGTTTGGTCCTTCCTTGAAAAGCAAAATACAGAATTACCATAGGACCCAGCATTAAAAGTATATACCTACAAGAAATAAAAACATGTTCACATAAAACCATGAAGATAAATGTTTATAGCAGCATTATTCATAATAGCCAAAAAATGGGAACAATTCAAATGTCCATAAAGCTGAAGAATAGGTAAATCCAATGCAGGATATTCATTAAATGGAATTTTATTTGGCAATAAGAAGAAATGAAGTACTGATACAACTTATTCATGCTCTAAGGTGGGTGAACCCCGAAAACATTATGCTGGGAGAGTAGCCAGTCACAAAGACCACACATTGCATTGTCCCATTTAATTGGAATGTCGAGAATAGGAAAATCTACAGAGATAGAAAGTAGATTAGTGGCCAGACACCAGGAAGTAAGACTGAGAGGGGAATGGGGGTTGATTGCTATTGGTGAGGGATTTCTTTTTGTAGTGATGAAAATGTTCTACTATTGATTATGGTGACACTTGTACAACTCGGTGAATTTACTAAAAATTATTTACTGCTACATATTAAATAGGTGAGTTATATGGTATGTGAATTATTTCTCAATAAGGCTGTGTTTTAAAGTATATATACCCCCAAACAGATTCTAGAGCCTAGACTATCTACATTGGAATCCATGCTTTTCCTTAACAGTTATGATCTTCTGAGCTACTTAATCTCTGTAGCTAGTTTTTCTTCTGTAAATGAATGATTACTTTCAGCGTAGCTCTCAAGGGAAATGTTCACTGAGGTGGGATTTGGGCTAGTCCCAAAGACAATTGTGACATGAAGACCTTAAAAATGAGGAGAAAGGAACTAATATTTGTAGAACACCTATGGCATGTCAGGGTCTGTGCTAAGTATTCTATGTGTGTTACTGCACTTAATTCTCCTGCTTTGGACTTATGAAAAAAAATGCACCCAGAAAGTGAAGTAATTTTAAATGACCAAGAAGGGATTCCTTTGCAAGCTTGGAGTCTCCTATGTCCAACCTGAATGACAACTGTGAGGAAGAAAGGCCAGGCAGCCAGTGGAAGGGTGGAGGTGGGAGGGTGGCAGTTGAATTCCTTAGCACCTTTAAGAGCCACAGTGCCTGGATTTCATCTGGTGGGTGATTGGGAGCTATGGAATTGCCAGAAGAAAAAAAAAGGCCCTACCAGTAGTGGATGTATTTTTACATGTAGAAGTTCAAATTCATCTTGTACCTTATTAGATAACTCAGTTGTACCTTTGAGACATCCTGCAATGTTACTCAAAATAGACACAGCTGACAACTTGCTTCTAGTGAATTTTCCAGCTCAGAAAGTGGTTTGCTTCCCCAATTGCAGTATGACTCTAAAAGGTGAATTAAAACCCTATCTGTGTCTGAGAGTTTGTTAATTTGAGCTGCTAATTGTTATCAAATGACAGGTTGATTTTGATGTGAAATTTGGAGCTAAGAATAGATACAAGAAGGCTTTAAACCTCATTTAAAAACTAAAAAAAAATGAATGAAAACTGTGGTCTTATTTTATGCAAGAGCTCAATAAAAAGGAATACAACTGTACAGTGCTGTCAAAATTGGTGACATTAGAAATATGGCCAGTCTGAATTGCCATGTATTGTAAGTGTAAAATACCCTGATTTTGAATACTAAGTATGAGGAAAAGAATATGAAATGTATCAGTAATTTTTATTTGAATTATATAGTACAGTGATATTTTAGAGATTTGGGCTAAATAAAATGCTATTAAATTAATTTTATCTGTATATTTTTTAGGTCTATAGAAAAATTTAAATTATATATTTGGCTCACACTTGAAGGTTGCATTATATTTTTAAAAGACAGTGCCAATGTGGACTACATACATGTCATTTCTAATAACCAATCTTAAAATTAAATCACAGAAATAATTTTTTAACAAAAAACATTGAAACAGCAAGCAATAATCCAACACTACAGTGCTAGAAAAGTTGAGTAAAATTTTGGTCTCAGTTTTTATCTTCCAGTTAATAGGTGTGTAAAATTTGACAAACCATTTAGAGTCTATTAACCTCAATATCTATAAAATCAAGATAAACGTTATAGTCCTTATCTCATACAGAATTATTAGAAGTATAAAATGAATAACTATCTCATTCATTTAAAATAAGTATCAAGAATCTAATTTAAGGCAGACACCAGGGATACAAAGAACCTCAGTCCTCGTAGCTGCCCTCAAGGAGGTTATAGTAGAAATGACAGAATGTTATAGGGCCAATGACAGAGACCACTCCAAAGTATCACGTGACTGCTTAACTTGCTTAGGGGATTAAGGGGAAGTTGGACAGAGGAATTGGCTCTGGTCTGGCCTTTTGATAGTGAGAAGGAGTTTGCCAGGTGAAGTCAAGGGGATACACTGTCTTCACATCTCTGTCCTATACTCAGGGTGTACTCAGGAACAAGATTAAAGATTAAGGTCCTGACAAATAAAGGAGGAGAGGCTGCATCTTGTTTCCAGTATTGAATGGTTTAGGTTGGAAGCTTTCGATGCTGGGAGAAAAGAGGAACCACAAGCACTTGCTAGATTTTCCCAATGGTGCCTGTGTCCTAATATGATTTGGGTATCTTTCTTCCTTTCTTAGAAATGTTAACAAAAGTTATATAAATTAGGAGGACTTAATTGAACAGCATACAATGATTGATTTCTGGAAAAATTATGGAGAACAAAATATTATTTAGTCCTATTTTTTTTAAACATGTGCTTAGCTCTTTGGGTCAGGCCAATGCCTCATAAAAGGACCCACATTTTCAACAGGACAATTGCAAGGCTGCCAAGGGGGAGGCAGAGCTTCACAAAACAACATGAGCTTATAAGAAATCATTTAGATACGCCAGTGTCTCCCAAGATTGAGTTCACTGCTAGAGATAAATGTATATCAATGTTATTTATCTGTAGAAATACTGCAGTCATAATGTAGGTGATTTAAAATTTTCTATGAGGCTATATTTATTTATGTTAAAATCACAATGAATATAATGGTGAATGAGTGGTACTTTTAAGATTATACGTTTGAATATAACACACTTAAAAAGGCAGTTTCAAAGGCAAAAATTATGGCTGCCTTTCAACTCTTGTATTTTCTTTAATGCACTTTTTACAGAGATTCTATTTAAAGAATGATAAAATAAACATTGACTAATCTCAAATCTATTTGCAAGCTGTGAGTATATTATACAACCAAAATATAAAAATGCCGGATCGTCAACATTAAATTATATTATTTAATAAATAAATATGCCAATAATAAAAATAGAGAACCATTTTAGATATCAGACAAGATAAGATAATGTTGTCAGTGAATAGAATTTCTTTTTCCTTTTAAGTCATGAAACAAGAAGTCAGACTGAAAAGATGTTTTTCCACTCTGGTCTATTATTTGCAATAAATGGCTCTGAACAACAAAACAAATTGATACTCCAGTGTTTCTGACTGAAGAAATTATTGATTATATTAAAAGGGGATTCTTTTAACAAGACAATATTCTTTCCCTGTTGCCAACAAATTAGCTGCCAAGCATTGTAATTGCTTTCTGCTTTCTGATTATGATCTCCTATTTTCAAGGTCTCTCACCCTCTAGAAGTACTGGCCTCATTTCCCAGAAAACCACAAAAGAAAGAAGCCAGGTATGGACTGTCCTATAGCTAGAGTTTCCTCTCATCTACCTTCCTTTAGAGACACTCCGGAAGCAACATCAAACCTCCTGCACTGCTTGATTTTGATCTCTAGAACTCATTCTTTTATTAGCAATTACTATTTACAAGAGACATATAAGTAAGGGTTCATAATTATCATCATAAAACTAATGTGCCCTTGATTTTAGGGATCCTGTCTGTGTTTCTATGTTTCTGTATTTATAATAGAAAATTTCTGGGTGTGTTTCATCCCTCTATTATTAGGTTTCTTTTTTTTTTTTGGTACCGGGGATTGAACCCAGGGGCGTTCTACCTGTGTGCTACACCCCCGGCCCTATTTTTTATACTTTATTTTGAAACCGGGTCTCACAAAGTTGCGGAGGGCCTCACTAAGTAGAGAGAGAGAGAGAGAGAGAGAGAGAGAGAGACAGGGAGAAAGAAAGAGAGAGAGCTGAGGCTGGCCGCGAACCCAGATCCTCAGGTCTCCGCCTCCCAAAGTACTGGGATTACAAGCGTGCGCCACCACGCCCAGCAATTATTAGATTTCTTTATTGTTGTTCTCTGTTAGCTGTGAACTCCTCAAGGGAAGACATTTTCTTTTTCTCATTTGTTTTTCTCAATGAATTATAATACCTACTCAATAAATTTATGAACACATAACGCATAGTGGGGGAGGTTTGCGGACAAGCAGTGGCAGCTAGTACACCCCCAACATATTCCTTGAGGTGTATTTGTTTAGTGAAAAGTACATAATTTTAGAAATCAAATAGAACCAGACTCAAATTTCAACTCAGACACTTATTTAGCAAGTTGACTCCTTGACCCTTGCTGTTTTACGTGTATATAGTGGAGGCGAAACTTCCTACATTACAGGGTTGTTTTGAGGACTGCATGAATAAATACATAGAAAGAGTGTATCATCATGCTTGTGTGGCACACAATAGGCACTCAATAAATACTGATCTATTTTCCTTTAATATCCCAAACTTCCCCTCAAACTAGGCTACTCAGCAAGGTGTCAAGAGGGCCACCAAGCCACGGGAGAAACACAAGATCTTTCTGCTTTTCCGTATGGCACATGATTATATAAATATAAAATAATTATTTGGGGTTCAGTTTGGTTAAATGTTTTTGAGCACCTACTGAGTTGTAGCAGTCTGCTGAGCACACAGGATAAAACAGTAAACAAGACACGGACCTGCTAGTGTAAAAGGAAGAGAGGAAGGAAAAATAGAAGGAAGAAAGAAAGGGAAGGGTGAATGAAAAAAAGGGCAGAGAAGCAAAAGAGAAAACTCATATAATTGCAAATTCTGATATGTGCTCTGAAGGAAAAGAGGAGACAGCACAACAGAATCCAGTTGAGAGATGAGTCTACCTTTTCAGCTAGAGTGGGCACAGAGGGCTTTTTTTTTTTTTTTTGCGGTACCAGGGATTGAACCCAGGGGTGTTCTACCTCCGCACTACACCCCCGGCCCTATTTTTTATACTTTATTTTGAAACCAGGTCTCACAAAGTTGCGGAGGGCCTCACTAAGTAGAGAGAGAGAGAGGGAGAGAGAGAGAGAGAGAGCTGAGGCTGGCCGCGAACCTGGATCCTCCGGTCTCCGCCTCCCAAAGTACTGGGATTACAAGCGTGCGCCACTACGCCCGGCCACAGAGAGCTTTTTAAAGCCTGTGGCATCTTGGCTCCATGAGACAGAGACAGCCATGCTGAGAGTTAGGGAAGGGCATTTGAGGCAGAGGGAACAACAGTGTAAAAGTCATCTGAAAGAAATGTGTGTTGGGGTACTGGGGATTGAATCCAGGAGCACTCCACCACTAAGGTGCACCTTCAACCCTTTTAATTTTTTCTTTTAATTCTGAAACAGGGTCTTATTAAATTGCTGAGGCTGGGCTTGAACTTGTGATCCTCCTGTCTCAACTTCCCAAGTACTAGGATTACAGGTCTGTGCCAATGCACCCTGGCTAGTCATCTCAAATTTTAAGATAAAACATAAATTTCATATTTGCTGATTGGGCAACTCCTTTGACTTCCCCGCTCCTCGGGTCACTTCCATAGACATTTGGGGAATTTTGCTCAGGAGAAAATCATGAATTTCAGCTTCTAGAAGTAGGGATGGTAGATAGAAAATGCTCTCCTTTTCCCCATCTGTATTTTTTTTTTTTTTTGTGGTACCGGGGATTGAACCCAGGGGCGTTCTACCTCCGCGCTACACCCCCGGCCCTATTTTTTTATACTTTATTTTGAAACCGGGTCTCACAAAGTTGCGGAGGGCCTCACTAGGTAGAGGGAGAGAGAGAGAGAGACAGGGAGAGAGAGAGAGAGAGAGAGCTGAGGCTGGCTGTGAACCCGGATCCTCCGGTCTCTGCCTCCCAAAGTACTGGGATTACAAGCGTGCGCCACCACGCCCGGCCCCCATCTGTATTTAAGTTGGCAGCTTGTGAGGGCTGTAACGAACTACTCAGAAAATGAACTGGTACAACTCAAATACGGAGAGGAAGATTGCATTTTAACTAGATTTATAAAGCTCTTAAGCTTTATGTGGCACTTGCATTTCAGGATAGAGATCCACACGAATTAAAATCAAATGAAACTAAAGTTTCTCTTGGCACAGAGTGATGCTTTCTTTTTGCCTCGTGTGGGCATACTGTCACAGAATGGTTAAGTGTCTCTCTTTATATACTCAAAAAGAAATCACCATTTTAAAGATATTACTAAATTACTGTAAATTTCACTGAACAATCACAAATTTACTGATGAGTTCTGATTTCACTGAAGAAATTTTGAGAGAGGATTCAAGTTAGATAAACTTCTTGAAGGAGGGATAATTTTACACTGTTTTTCTATTTCTGATGCTCTGTGCAGTGCCAGGGACTTAGTAGATATTCAATAAATACTTAATGAGTTAAATTGAAGTTATAATGTCAAACTGGAATAGATAAAGAGTACCAAGAATCTCTTAGGCTCCGGCATTTGTCACTACAATTAAACTCCAGCAAAATAGAAGAATAGGTATATCCCATAGTACATGTTTTTGTTCTTAATAATTAGACTATTCATTTCTATTTTTTATCTAATGGAGGCCATAGCATGATAAGCATAGAATGTGATGACTTACTCCACTATCACTATAGTAGTTACTTCTCTCGTCACTAGGCTGGGATCTTTTGGTCCCAGTGGACAGTTTAAACTGCTCAGAAAAGAATGTAATTTAGTGGTGTTCTCTTTTAATCTATTTGTGAACGCTGTCTCACTGTGCTTTAGTGCTTGAGGTCTCTCTTGCCCTGGGTTCCATATTTACCCCTAATCAGTGAGTGAGACCAGAGAAAAATGTGGACTAGGCAAGTTTTAAAACACAAGAGAGTCATCAGGAATCACCTTACAAGGATAAACAGCGGGCTTGGGACATGGTTATATCCTTCTCCTGTCATGGTCCGCCTTACATTTGTATACAGTGAGTCACCTCTTCAGTCTGTCAGTCATTTTACACCACTGGCAAAGCACACAGGGAGAAGATCTTGGGCTCTCCCACCAAGAAGCGACGAGGAAGAGCCACATTAGAAATAAAAGGAGCTGACTTCACATTTTAGAAATGGCAGGAAGGGAGGACCATCAAAAATCTGAATTATTAATCATTTAATTTGAAGGATGAGGTTAAAAAATAAGAGGGCAACTAATTGAAAAATCCAAAGTTAGGTGCTTTTTATATTTGGAAATTTGAATTAGGCTTCAAAACTTCTCCCATGATTTATATGTGCAGAAAACTTGATCTCAGACATCCTTCACCAATATTTCCTACTCTCAGAGCACTTTCCATAAATATTTATGTGAAAATTGATTGGACTCTTTTCTAGTTTTTGCTGCTTGCTTGCCTATTCGATTTTTCTCCTGCCAAAATAAAATCACTAAATGGCAGAGTGGTTAAGCAGCTAAAAACCCAGTCTCTAGTAGACTGAACCCCCACACCTGAATACTCACAAATTGGCTCCACATCCCATCTAGAACTATTACACCACGTCGGAGCCTCCTCACTGAACCTTCTCATGGAGATTTGGTTTGTTAGAAAAGTATTTATCATTTCTGACCAGGAGTGAACTTCAGTTGTTTTTTAATTTCTTGACTGTAGATTTTATTTGATGGAAAATATTTTTTAGTTCTAAGTTGGATGTGCTTATGATATGAAGAAAATAGATCTCTCCCACTCTAGTTATCATACCTCCAGGGGAAGGAAATGCTTTGTTTGTCTGAGAGCTTCACAGGCTGCTCACTTGTGAGAAGCCCTCGTTCGGTTATTTCTGGAGTGAAACACATTCTCTGCTGACGCAAATGCAACATCAATGCCTCGAATCCAGGTTGGAATCTTAACAAGAGCCAGGAAGCACAGAGGGTCCTACTTAAGGTGTAATGTACTATTTGGACACATTCATTCACCATTTTAAAAGAGGACTTTGCTTATTCCCTATTAGTTGTCAGGTGGTGGAAGTTTAAACACAGTTCAAGTCCCAAACATAAACGTGTGCATGGACAAAATGACTCACACTGGATGCCATAAACATTTCACAGAATGGCAGGGACCTCTGCGTGGTAATTTTAGGGAGACAGCTGGTAGGCTCAGAACACTCAGTTACAGCCTATTGCTTTGCCTGGCGGTCTAATGGAAAGGTCTCCTTGCAGATTCTCCCAGGATCGGGAGGAACAGCAGATGAACAACGGTCCCCCCTTATTTGTGTGGGACATGTTCTGAGACCCCCCAGTGGACACCTGAAACCCTGGATAGTACTAATTCCTACATATGATTTTCCTATACAACCATGATCAAGCTTAATTTATCAATTAGACACAGTAAGAGATTAATAGCAATAAGTAATAATAACATAGAACAATTATAACCATATACTATATTAAAATTCCTAGCATCACTAATCTTGAGCTTAGGGGCCATTATTAAGCAAAATACGGGTTATTTGAACACAAACACTGTAGAACTGTGGCAATAGATCTGCTGAGAAGGTGACTAAGTGGCTAACAGGAGGGTAACATGGATGGTGTGGAGAGAGGACAGAGGAGTGAGCCACATCTTGGGCAGGATGTAGTAGGAAACACAAGATTTTATCATATTGCTCACAATTGTGTATGATTTAAAACTTACAGAATATCTCTTTCTGAAATTTTCCATTTAATATCTTTGAACCAAGGAATGCAAAACAAAGAGTAAGGAAGGAACCAGTATACCCAGGGAGGTATCTCCCAGAGATTCAAGGCTGATATTAATCGGAATTGAAGTTGAGATCTTTGGTTTTTGAATAATGAGCTAAAATAGGTTCTTAACAGATGACAGAAAAATGAAGACATAAAACTGGAAATGATGATGGTTATCAATGCAGATAAGGGCAGCATTAGACTATTAATCTTAGAGGCATTATTTGACAAGATTATTTCAAAATCAGGCTTTAATGATAAAAACTCAGAGAAAAGAAGTTTTAACTTTCATTTTGAACCAGTACAGTAGCACATAATCCTGGAGATACGAAGAAGAGATATAGTGGAATTACACAAAGGGTGTGTGTGTGTGTGTGTGTGTGTGTGTGTGTGTGTGTAGTGCTTGGGGATTGAACCCAGGGGAATTCTACCTCTGAGCTACACCCCAACCCTATTTATTTATTTATTTATTTATTTATTTATTTACTTACTTACTTACTTTACTTATTTACTTACTTTGAAACAGGGTCTCACTAAGTGGCTAAGGCTGGCTTTGAACCTACCATTCTCCTGTACCAGCCTCCCAAGTACTGAAATTACAGATGTGCGCCACCACACCTGGCACACAAAGAGTTTTGAAGTGGTTCTTTCCCCCATGTAAGTATGTAAATTACAGTATGAAGTAAGGATTGATGAGATTTCAGAATGTTGAATCCATGATGATCAAACCAAGAATAAAACAACAGCTGCTAAGGGATGGTAAGAAGTGGTGATACAGGCAGCTGTTAACTATTACCTTACAAAGACACTAAAATAAGAAATTCGATAAATTAGGATGCCAAATATTTGAATTTGCACTGAACATTTCCAAATGCAAAAGTCACACAAATAACCATTGCTACCTAATGCATGCCTCATTCTCAAGAGGATTTCTCTTCTGAGCAGATGTTTCAGTACAGGTACAATCTTTTAATTCCTACTTAATTTATAACATACATTTCAAGATAAAGACTGGTTATGTAAAGCAAGTTCTTTCTATGTTAAGCTGACATTACCAAATAGGGAAAAGCACACAACCTGGTCGCATGAGGAACAGAGAAAGACAAAGTGAACTGACCCACTCTTCAGGATGTAAGGCATATTTTGATTTAACATCACACGGCAACCATCAACTGTTTAGCAATGATTCAGCAACACTTCCAGCAAGCTTAAATTTATAGGGACTAGACAAGGCTCTCCTAACAGTTTAATAAATAAACAGTAAAACATAGTTGATCAAGGAGATTTACCTGCTCTTTCTTTGCTTCTTTTGTCAGAGAGCACCTGTAAAAAAAAAAAAAAAATCACGACTTTCTTAAATAGCTCAAAATCATGCCACTTTTGTGAAGAATATCATCATCAAGTTTGAAACAAAAGAATCAGCTTGTGAAATGAGAATCAAATGGCCT
The DNA here is from genome assembly GCA_004027185.1 of Glis glis. NCBI lineage: Eukaryota > Metazoa > Chordata > Mammalia > Rodentia > Gliridae > Glis > Glis glis. The sequence continues at coordinate 21,848 of PVJS01006463.1, read as the reverse complement.
CAAGAAATTGAAATAAAATGTTAACTGGAGCATTAAGATTGAATGACTATACAACTCATTTGGAATCATAAAAGTAATTATAATACTCATTCACAGGGAAGATGCATCGAGTTTATCTTTCTTTGACTTAAGATTTGCATGATGCCATGTGCCCATTTAGTAACTGAGAAGAAAACTGAACTCTAGTTTCTGTCCACTATTCCACTGCCTTCAGGGCACCAAGAATCTCCTTTGTGCTAAATTCAGTCCCCCAGCAACACTATAGCAGCCAATACAGCTGATCACTCTGTCCCTGCTGTCTTTTCTACCCCTCTGGCTGTTCCTTATCACTTTCCTGGTGGGCTCCCCCACTTTAGCCCATGTCCTTCTTACAGGTTGATTTCATTTACTTTAGTTTTATTTTTTTTTTCACTGAGGATTGACACTGAACATTCTTCTCTCCCACTTTGTACCTTCTCATTTACTTTCCACGCATGTTGTGATAACCTTCACATTTATATCTCCAATGCAGACCTCCTTCCTTCAGCTCCAGGTCGAGAGAGCAAAGTGCTGGATTGGACATCTGTATTCAGACATGCCATTACAGACACGTCAAACTCCATGTGTCCAAAACGCCACGTCCCCTCCCACGTGCTCCTCTCCACCCCTCTCCCTACATACATTCCATTCCAAACTGGTCCTCTTTCTGTGTTCCTGTCCTAATGAGTGGCATGGCCACCACCTGGTTCTTCAAATCAGAAATCCAGAGCTCATCCTTGACCTCTTCCTGTCCTCGCTGAATCCTGTTGTTGACTACTCCCAAATCTTGCTTTGGTCCATCTATTTGTTTCCATTCTTACTGTCACCTCCTGGGCAACATTTAGGTGATACCTAGGTAAGTGCCATAGTTACCTAACTTTTTAGTTTGATTCCAATCTTATTTCTCTTTAAACTATTCACAGCCAGTGTAATCTTTCTAGAAACAATGTGATCACATTGACTTCTGAAAAGCCCTTCAATGGTTCTCTGAGACCCTAAAAATAAAAATAGTGCAGTGATTAAGATCCTAAGATTAGCAGTCAGAAAGACAGTTACTAGTTCCATGACCACAGGAAAGTTTCTGAATTTCTCTAAGCCTCCTTTCTTCATCGATAATATGAAGTTGCTCTGAGGAGTAAGTATATAATTTATGTGACGCACTGAGCCCCATGCATAGTATAAAGGAGGTATGCAGTAAATATTTGTTGATTATTCTGAAAGAAAGTTTGACAAACAGAGGGTTACACCTTACTTTTTCAAAGTATTAGGTAAGTAATAATCTATGGGAGGTAAGAATGAAAGAGGCAAAATGCTTATACAGTTAAAGGATTGTCCCTGACACCACAATTTCTCCCACCCAATTCTTTTTACCCTCACTCTCTTCCTCCTCTATTATATGCCTCTGTTCCTACTTGCCCTGGGTAAAAGCAAATCCACAAGAGAGTTGGTGATTGACAGTGAGAAGATTCATCTTCCCATCGACATTCACACATTAAAGGGGCACCGTCTGACAGCAGACACCAAGAAATGAACCTCTAATGGTGAAACTTCAGACTTTGTGACACATGGGAGTGGAAAGGTCTCTCCATATTTCTCAAATAATATCAAGTAAGTGGCTACTTACTGCTCTAGAGAGAACCCTAACCAGCTAAAATACTATATATTTAAATGGATTCAACTTGGTTTGAAAGCAAATTTATTTAATGACTATTTGACCTGGAATAACAAGTAGAATAAAATTAGAAAGCAAAATAGGTTGTATTACCTGAACACCGTAAAATATTAAGCATTATCTTTCTAAATGCAACAATAATGTTTTAATCATCATATAAACATAGAAACGACCCAATAGAATTCTTCACACTCGGCTGTTTAAAAAATTCTCACTTAGAAGTGAAAAGCAATTACTACAGAGAAATTTCAGCCTGAAGACTTAAAGAGGAAGCAAAATAAAATAAGCAGGCTTCCTCGACTGTACCTTGAGATGGAGTGCTACCAGAGCTATTCAGACATCAGTAATAATGATAATAATAATAATAATTACAAATTATCCTTGACTCAAGAACAAAGGGTCAGATTACTTGATTGAAAAATAAATCAATGCAATCCAGGTGAAATAGGGATTCTCAGATAAACCAGAGTATTTGACAAAAGTATAGTCAAGTAGTATGTTGTCCTAAATATAGAATATCCCATTTAAAGGTACATGGAGTTTGAATTTGATAAATACATAAACATATTTAGGAATATGAACATTGTAAATGTGAAGTGTCATGATGAGAAAAAAGTAAAAATTAAAGGCCTGAAATTAAAGAAACAAAAGTCAATGTCCTTGAAAAATAGAAAATATTACTGAAGTTCAAAGATGTTGAAGCTATTTGAAAATGAACTCCTGATGCATTTAACCATTTCAGTAGCACATGAAGAAGAAGCAGAGGTACAGAGATCCTCACTTTCCAGGAAAATTAATGAGCAAAGAATAAATATATGTCAATGCTAAAAAATTAATAAGTGTGGTGGTGAATATGTACTTCTTCATGAATATATAGCAACATTTTAACATAATAATTTTCATTTAAAATCACTAGATTCCAAAGGCAAGGGAGAGCAAGGAATGGGGAATTATTGTTCAATGGGTTTAGAGTTTCAGTTTTGCAAGACGAAAGGTCTTCAGATGGATGATGGTGATGGTTGTGCAATAATGTGGATGTATTTAATATTACTGAACTGTACACTTAAAATGGCTAAAATGAATGCTGGGCATGGTGGCACATGCTTGTAATCCCAGTACTTGGGAGGCTGAGACAGGAGGATCACAGGTTCGCGGCCAACCTCAGCTACTTAGTGAGGCCCTCACAACTTAGTGAGAACCTGTTTCAAAATAAAGAATAAAAAATAGGGTTGGGAGTATAGCTCAGAGGTAGAATGCCCATAGGCTCAATCCCTAGTACCAAAAGAAAAAAAAAAAAAGGAAAAATGGTAAATTTTATGTTATATGTATTTTATCACAATTTTTTTAAAGACCCCTGCAAAAAAATCATCAGAAGCACATTCTATAGCAACTCCTTATGTGGAGCCTTTCACTGCATTACACTTCAAACTCCTTGGTTTGGAAATCCAAATAATAGAGCAGAAACTTTTAGGCCCCAGCAATATAATACATTAATAGGATACTTTTCTAAGTTTCAAAATTTGGCTTATTGGTAGATAACAAAGGAACTGCTACTCTCTTGGAGATAATTACTTATACTCCTCTAATAATCATGAGATTATAGTTCTAGAAACATGCAGGAAGGGTTCACCTTGGAGCAAACTGTGGGATGACATCAGTTATTCACTGGGGACAGTAGAGTTGGATTACATGTCTGCAGACCATTCGTGGGCTATTTCTCTGTATATCATATTCAATAAATATTTGTTAAGTGTTTAGTTGGCACGTAGAAATACACATTTCTAGCACCATGCTGGGTGTGTAACCCATTCTTTCTGTTGTATAGGTGGCTGGGAGCAGGTAGGTGGTCCAAACTGAAGATTTAGGAATTCTAGAATTGTTGGAATAATCTCATGGACAATTCACGAGTAATTGTTAGAATGACCTCATGGATAATTCTTATGGAGAAAACATGACTATGGTTTTGCTAGTTATCACAGACCACAGATGGCATAGGCCACATTTGGGTGGCTTTGTTTTCTTCTTGATTAGGAGTAAATTCTTTGAAGTACTTTTAAAAACCACTTGCCTCGTTTGGTGAGATTCCTTGGAAGGTGTTAAATTTTCTAATACCCGGAAAGCCATCAGAAATATAAATCCATGTTCACACATACTCTAAGGAAAAAAACATTTTCGGTATTTGTTATTGGGTTGAATTTAAAATGTAATTACTTTTTGGGACAGATTTATCAAGACATGTATCCTTTGCCTACATAGCCAAATTGGCTGGACTAAAATATAGAACTGCACTCCATAACCTTAAAAGCATTCAGATAAATTTTACTGGGAGGCTATGTCCTAGGGCATATAATGATCAGTCATGTCAATAAATACATTAACTACTATAGTACTAGTCAAACTAGAAAGCTGTTTCAACACCTGCTGCTCCTGAAACACAAAGGGCCCATTTGTTCCTAATGCTCTCGCACAAACCTGAAAACCAAAGCTGCAGATAAACTTCCAGAGTAAATAAAATCCTAGGTAAACATGTAAGTCATTTTACTATTTGTCCTTTACTTTATCCAGAACCCACCTGCTGATTTCATACTCAGTAGATTATATTCATTAGTGACCCTGATTTAAATGTTACTGAATAATGTCTAAGTAGCAATGGGTGTAAGGTGCTAATCACCAGGTTACCACTAGAAAGTTCATTTCCTTGGACAAATACAAAGGTTGTGAATATTACACACTGACTTGGTTCTAAATAGGTTAAGGTTGACTGACTTTTCTGTGGGTAACTTATATCTCAAAACACAAATGAAAACAACCAAAAATAGTTTTTTCCTAAATCTCCCTCCTAATAGATCATGTACAAATTACAGGTTAAAAATGAGGGAAAAGGGAAATATTTCAAAGCATTAAATCTGTGATTGCAGAATCACTTTAAGAAGCCCTGTTTAGAAGAGTTTCAACCAAAGTATCAGTTGATGAAGTAAAATAAAAATAGAAGGTCCCTTATGCATTGTACTAAGTTATTATTATTGATGTTAACTTTGAATTAAAAATACTTTGAGCATAGCCATGCAGAGTTTACAAAACACTTTTGATTTATGAAAAAATTCTCTATAGTGGTCCTGCTAATTTTCAAAGCTACCCTTTCCCAACTTGGTTTGAGAAAAGGCTGTAGGAACTCTTAGAAGGTGGGAAGGGTGGGGAACATCACAGATTTCTTCAATTATGCCAGGAAATCCGAGAAAAAAATTCTAAGCATAGATAATATATTATAAAATTTAAAATCTACTCTTTATTTTTGTTTCCCTGATTTCCTATAACTCTGACATATGTAACACTTATTTTCAGTGCCATATAAAAATCTCAATAAACCTTAAATGTAAGTCAAAATGAAAATCTGCTTTTGTGGATTTAAGCATTTTTCAGTTCAGCCCATGATGTATAAATCTCTCTGTTTCTAAATATGAATTTTGGTATGCATATATTAGTATCCAAATATTTGAAATAGAAGTAGTAATGCATAATTTCAGGCATTTAGTCTAATACAAAAAACTAGTCTTTACTAGTTCAGTAAGTCTAAAATGATGTTATTTAATAAACCATGGCATTTTAATAAGCAACCTTGACATCTGGTGCTAATAAAAAGGATTTTACATTTTACAGTTAATATTTAAAGATAAAAACATGACTGTAGTTTTGCTATTTGTCACAGGGCACAGATGGCCTAGACCACATTTAGGTGGCTTCATTTCCTTCTTGATTAGTTTATATAAAGAGGCCACTTGTTTTCTTTCTTTCTGTGTATGTTTTAAATAGGATTTGGGCCAAGTTCCAGGAATGAATAAATGATGAAAAAAGTGGAATATATCAAATTAAAATGAAGTTTCTTAATAACAAAACTGATTATGGAATTTTCCTGGCTCCATTTTAGTGAATAAAGTTCATTCTAAAACAATGACACCACACATTTTCTATCTGGACAAATATTTGAAGTAAGTTTTCCAGATTTGCAAAAACCCAGACAAACCTAAGAACTTCCATCTTTTGTACAATTGTCTTCTCTCTAGGCAAATATTGGCCAAGCCTTCTGTTTATAGCTGACTTCGCCAGGAGCCTGCGTGGCAGCCAGCAGCTGGGTGAGTGCTGCCGGGACAGCCAGCCAGGCATGGGGGCTCCAGATGTTCTCCTCCTCTGGGAAGTCCTTTTCCAACCAGGAGCCTGAAACATGGGTTTCCCTGTTTCCTCTTGCTCAGGCTTTTGGTGCTCCTGTGTTTAGATCCTGTACTTAGTGTCCTGCTGCATTTTGGACATATGGCTTGGGCTGGTCCCTTTGACTCTCATTCATACCAACTTACAAATTCCTTATGCTCTCCTCTGGAAGATGTCATACTTATCTGAATGCATCAATGCAATAGGGTAAACTATATATCACATGTATTTTCACTATTATTTATTAGAAAAATTGAAAATGACTACATGTACAAAAGCATTTACCAAATAGTAGTAACAAAAAATATATTATGCTATGGGATATTCAGCATGACAAAGCTCTGGATATAAAGCCAATGAGTTAATAAGTGAGAAGTGAAGAGATGGGAGTATAAATTAATTACCTCAAAATCAGTTTTTCTCTTTATCTCATAATTCTTTAATAATCATAAAAATATGTTGTTTCATGATTGAAATAGGGATCTCCTTGGCAAATAATGATATGAAAAGCTGAATAGAAAGCACTTCCACTATCTTGGCCCCTGCTAGCTTTATGAGACTCCTGATCTACCCTAGGATAATTTTGTGGGTAAGTAAAAGACTCTGAAATTTTATAATATAGAAGGAGAGATAAGACATATATATATATATATATATATATATATATATATATAAAACACTACTAGGAAGCAATTCAATGCAGGATTTATTACAATACAAAGTTAGATGATTTTGATAATAAGTGCAATTAACATTTAAGACTACATTAAAGTTAGTAGTGAAATCGTTTGTGTGTGCAGTTGAAAATCTGGCTGGATTAGAATAAAATTGAGTTCTTATTTCCTGAATGAGATCCCAGTCTAAGACAGAAGACAGCCCCCTAACACAGAAGTTACAATTCTGCAGGTCAAGTATAGGAACAAAGGTGTATACAAGACATACTGATTTCACAAGAGGAAAGAGCAGTGGAGCTTTAAAGAGTCAGGAAAGGTTTACAGAGAGGAATAAGCTCACCAGGAAAGCAAGAGGGAAAAGGGAATTTCAGGGAGAAGGAACTATGTGTATGAGGGGCAGAAGAGAGCAGGGGTGTTTGGGAAAATAAAAACAGTCTGGTATTGCCCTAATACCCAATTTGGAGAAGAACAGAGAGTGACAGGCTGAGAACACTAGGATTGGACTAGATCATGAAGGAGCTTGTATACTATGTTAAGGAGTTGAAAATTACTTGTATGGGTGATGAGGACTCTAAAACTGCAGGTTTTATAATGGCAAGTCTGGAACCAACATGGAGGGAGGGGGAGAAATCAGACACGAGCCAGTGGATTATTGCAACAGACCATGACTAGGTGAAACACAGGGCTGGTACTAGGCTGGGCAAAGAAAGGATGATTATGAATAATTTTCAAGAGGGATTGATTAAGAATAGACAGGGAAGGAGGGCAAGAGAGAAAGTGTGTGTCTCCGATGTTTTTCAGGTTTGGGCTTGGCCACATAGTGTGTGAAGATGTCAGGCTGATGAAGATGAGTGGTGGGGTGGTGAAGGAAATTCTACTTTTAGATACATTGAGGTTGAGGTGATTGTGGGACACCAGCTGGCCCTGTGGAAAGCTGGAGCCCAGGAAAGTGGTCTGGACTGAATGAATATGGAGTATTCGTAATAATTCTGGCCTTGAACAGGGATGAGATTTTCAGGAAGAGTGTGATTATACTGAGAATAAGAAAGGAAAAGGCAAAAATCTGGGGTCTGATGGTATTTATGAGGTTGAAAGAATGACGAAGGAAAAGCAGCCAGAGAAGAGAGCAATATATAGTACATATAATAACAAAGGTAAAATTTTAATCGGCTGAAGTAGGTTAATAGCAAAGGACTAAACATTGGCAACACTGTGACCTCAGCCAGGAAAAGGGATAGAAATTAGAAAAAAATAAAAGACTAAATGGAAAATAATGTAATCTTACTAGTGTAATGTAATAAAATAATGTAATCTCAAAAAACCCAACCAGAAAGGTTGAAGGTAGGAAGCAAAAGTTCTAGCCTTGGGAGGCAATTTTATGGAGAACTGTTATAAATTAGAAGAGATCTCAGTATGTTCAGGGACCAAGGAGCGGAAACTCATGGAGACTGAAGCTGCAGATTCAAGGGAGCAGGGACTCAAAGAGGTGGCAAGATCTGGCCCTCTACAGGGCTAGCTAGAGGAGGAGATGAGGGTGCGGGTTCTGAGAACCTGGGTGTGGTGGACAGCCAAGAGTTGAGGAGATAAATGGGAAGTCTTCACTGGAGCTAGAGAGGGACATGGGGGAAGTGTGTTTGCCACCCGAAAAGCAACACAGCATTTCCCTCTTCTTTACTCTTATAGTGTTCAGACTATAGTTTCCCACTGTAGTATACATACTACCTCAAACTAGTCTGTAGATATTTCACAAACTTATCATCTCTCTTTAAGGAAACGTGCGTACTGGAAATGAGGGTTCTCTTCTCTATTTCCTTTAAGGCATCATGGCATACAGGTTGAGCATCACTAATCTGAAAATCTGAAATCGGAAATGCTCCAAGATCTGAAACGTTTGAGCCCGACATAATGCCACAAATGGAAAATGTGAATTTTGTTTTATGCACAAAATCGTTTAGAATATTGTATAAAATTACCAGCAGGTTCCGTGTATAAGGAGTATGTAAAACATAGATTAATTTCGTATTGGACTGTTTTGTTTGATGCACAAAATTGTTTAGACTATTGTATAAAATTACTGGCAGTTTATGTGTATAAGGAGTATGTAAAACATAGATGAATTTTGTGTTAGACTTGGGTTCCATCCCCAACATATCTCATTATTTATATACAAACAATCCTAAACATGAAAAACTCCAAAGTCTAAACCACTTCTGGTCCCAAACATTTAAGATAAGGAATAGTCAACCTGTGTTAGAAAGACTTGGGTTTTTAAATGAAATGCATTAGGTTTGAAGCATGAATATAACTCTTGCCAGCTACTTGAGCAACTCTTTGCACTTGTGTGAGACTCAGTTCCCTTATGTATAAAATGGAGACAGTAATATAGACCTCATAAGAATGTTAAGATTAAGTTTTTGAAAATTGTGTACTATCTCCCACCCACTGCATGTAACACTAGACTGAACACAGATTGCTCAATTCATTCAGAATAATGAGTAGCCTGGAACACTTCTGTATATCTACTTGAAAATGTCTTTCTCTTCAACTACTATATTCAGTTTCATCCCTAACATTAGAGATGTTTTGGAAACAGTCATTCTATCACATCCCAATTTTGTCCTTTAGTACTCATAACCTCTACCCCATTGTCAGTCCTGAATAAACAAGAAATCAGAGTTTGGTTTGACTGTTACCACACGGTGGGCCTCCTTGGGCCTGACTGCTTCATAGGCATGTCTGCCTTGGCCTTCAGGCTTCTGTTTATAGCCAAGATTATATAGTACTAAAGTGGTATATTTTATTTAATGCTTCGTTTTCTCCATAAAGGTAGTGTGGGGTTAAAAATCCACCTAAATCCTGCCTCATAAGCCCCATGCCTCTTAGGCCCTCCCTTTTCAGCTGAATAAAGAATAACTGGGTCACTAAGTTCTGGACACACAGCCCTGGAAAATGTCAGAAGTGAATGGTCTACACCCCTTTCAGGATTCAGCTCAAGTAACTTCCTGGACGAATCCTAAGTGCTTTAAGAAATAATAAAAAAAAATGACTCTTGGGAACATTTTTTTCCTCTAGGTATGGAGGAAACAATGGTGATGTTGGATTTTGATTTTGGATTTGAAAGCCACAGAAAAGTCAATCGTTCAAGGAAATGTCAATAAAAGATGAACTATAGAAGATAATGGAGAGCCAGGATTTTAAAGCTGTTATTGACCCACATGTAATTTTACATCATCTTTAGACAAAAAGAGTTGTATAAACACTGCTGTATGCTACCATTTTAAAAAGAAGAGAAAAACATCCCTCAAAAACTGAAAGTTAAAAAGAAAGGTTGTTGTGGTGGTAGGGGGCTGGGGAGTGGGTCTTGCAACTCAACAGTTGAAAGGAGTAGCCTGGATTTTTGTTTCTCTGTTCCTGCCAACCTCTGCATAGAGGTGTTGATGAGAAGTAAAAGGATAAAATGAGTGTAGCAGGAAGTAGAGACTTTAAAAACAAGGTTGATGAGCTTATAATGTGAAACCCGAAAGCTACATAGATAGCCTTTGTGTAACTGAAAGATGATTTCTTTTCTTATGTTTACTTAATGTCTTAGCTCCTAACAACTTAAAGGATCTTCTCCTTGAGATGGTTATGAGAACGCACCACTCAGATCTTCTGCTGCAGGGAGCTCTGCCTCTCCTGATCTGTCACCTTTCAGTGCAGAGGCCATACTTCCCATAGCTTCCTCCCACCAGTGGGTGAGCCTGGGGGGAATACTGATACGGGCCTTTCCTAGTGATACACAGGACACTTCCTGTAGGCGGCTTCGGCTCCAGGACTCCCCACTTGTCTGGGTAAGCTTTTCTTGGAACTGCACTGTGGCGGGAGACTCCTCCATCCCTCTCTCTTTCATATGTGCCAGACACCCTGGAGGTTCTTCTCAGCTTTCCATTCTCCCTTAGTAAATCTCTTGTGTATCGAATCCTATCTCAGTATCTGCTTCTTGGAAGATAGGAACTAACATGCTTATCCACTTTCTTATTTTTGCTTTATGGTTATAAGCACACATTTATAGACAAAACAACTGAGATAAAGAAAGATTTAATAAACTGCAAACTTAATGACCTATCTCTGCTCCATCTCAGGGCCCAAGGCTCCTGATTCCCCATAGTCTTTCATTTCACAGATATTTATTGGATGACTACTATGTGCTTGGCTCTAGAGCTTATCTAAGAATAAAGAGCTCCTGTTGAAGAGTTTGATGCAAGAAAAAGCATGATCAGATGTGTGATCTGATGAGATCATTTGGCTGCCAAGTAGAGAATGAACTTGTGGGGAAGGAGCAAGGACAGGTCAGAGGAGGCCAGACTGGAGGCGGGTGCAGACATGCAGAGAAGCGATGATGGTAGCATGTGTGGGGATAGTCCAGGAGGAGGTGGAGAATATATACAATAGGGAAAATTGAGGACACTGGTGATTCAACAGATAGTTACTGAGGGCCCTGAGCTTTGCTGTGAGAATACAGAGGACAAAAGACACACTCCCAACTCTTCAGAAGTATTTGACTGTCTTCTGTTCAAAAATGTATGAATAAAGGAGCTTTGACTTTGCTCCAGTCCTTACAGCCCACTGACATAATGGAAAGCAGGAGGAAAAAGCTCAACTTTCCATCACCTATAAAATGAGAATATGGCCATAAGCCTAAACCACAGACTATGACACAGACGCCAATTACAATGGAAAGTTCTGCCAGAATGAGGACTCTGAGAGCACACCCAGACCTCCGGCTCTGAGCAGGATATGGCCTTCTCCAAAAATAAATGTCACAATAGCAGGAGGCCTAGGCAATGATCGTTAACTAGGACTCCCAGTACCAGGGGAGTGTGGGAGAAGCAGCCCCTATCAAAAAAGGAAGTCGGGGGAGGTGGGGCAAAGTCATGTTGATGTACCATGTTTCTTTCTACACCCAGAGGTGAAGCAAGGATTAAGGATGATAATAATTATCAGGTCTTACAGCAAAGGCTTGTGCTGTACTGGGATTTGTCTAGTCCTGGCCATCTTTTTTATGTGCCCTAACAAGGCAGAAGCAGAAAGGGTTTCTCTGGGCCTCTTTGATAAGGGCACTGATCCCATTTATAAGTACTCTACCTTCCTGGCCTAACCCCCTCTAAATAACCATCTCCACTAGGGATTAGGTTCCAACATATGAAAGAGGGGGGGAGACATGAACATTCATTCTATAATAGTACCTCCTTATGAAATACAATTGATAGCAGAAACTACTAAGAAAATTGTAAAGATGAAAAATTAACTCAGTCATGGAGAAATCATGATGCAAAGACAGGTGGTGAGTATCAAGTCCGTTTAAAATTCAAATCAAGGCATTTCCAGAGTCTCACATTGTTATAGTTCTATAATTATGATTCACATACTTATCTAAAGTTTTTATTCTGATAGTGTTGAAATAATCATATAAAGGCAAAACTCAAAAAGCATGGAGGATGAGATGCTGGAGGAGGTGTAAATGTGCTCATTTCCTTATCTTTTATAACATGGAGATAACAGATATCACTTAGAATTAAAATATGTAGTTTATAAAAGCATAGTAAATCCAACTGCTTAGTGCTTTTCATATTTTCTATTAACTTAAAGGAATATTTATGGTGTGATTTCTCACACATGCGTAAACTTTGAAGTCTAGAAGTTCCTTTTAAGTTCTTTTTCCTTATCTTCAAATAAAATTAAAATATAATAAATTATTATGATGATAACAAGGCTGCTGCTGCACAGAGAGGGCCTTTCTATGGATTAGAATAAAGCAACACCTGTGCAGAAGCAAATAGCAAACCACACACACACACACACACACACACACACACACACACACTCCCTCTGGGTGGCTGAATTACAAAAAAAGCCCACTTCCTCCTAGCTAATGACACACTTATTATTATCTGGATATTAAACCTCCTTCTTGTGGCTGGGCACCCCTGAGAAGGGAACAACCTGCACAACATGTTCTTTAATCTTGCCTTTAAAATTTTTATAGCCTTATTGAGATATAAATGAGATAATAAATTGTGTAGATTTAAAGTGTATGAGTTGATAAAATTTGACATATGACTATACCCATGAGAATGGCTACAACCAAGATAACAAACATGTCTGTATCTGTGTCTCCCTCCCAAAGTGTCCTGCTACTTTTTATAACTTCTTCTCCCAACCCCTTTCACCTCCTACTCCCGGTCCTCAGCCAGCCAGTGATCTGCTTCCTCTCACTCTAAACTGATCTGCATTCTTTAGAATTTTACATAAATGAAGTTGTGAAGTATTTACAGTATTTTTTCTGCCTTCTTTCATTTAGTCTAATGCATTTGACATTCATCCACATTGTTGTATCAATACTTTGTTCTATTTATTGGTGAGTAGTATTCCATTATGTAGAGATACCACAATCTGTTTATCCATTTGTCTCTTAACACTTAGCTTATTCCCACTGTGGGGCTATTATAAATCTAACTGCTATGAACACTCATATATAATTCTTTGTGTGGATATATTCTTCTTTCACTTATGGGAGTGAGATGATGGAATCACATGATCGGTGTATATTTGACTTTTTAAGAACTGCCAGGCTGTTTTCTAAACTAGCAGAGTTCCAATTACTCCATAACTTTGTCAACATGTAGTAATGGGAAGTCTCTTTAATTTTTACCATTCTAAGAGGTGCGTAGTGGGATTTAATTTTTGTGGTTTTAATTTGCATTTGCCCAGTATCTAAAAACATTGAACCTTTTTTATATGCTTATTTGCCAACTCTATATTGACTTTAATGAAATATCTTTGAAAATATTTCCCTTTTTTAAATGGCTGATTATTTTCTCATTACTACATGTTAGAATTCTTTATATATTCTGGATATGAGGTCTCTATTAGAAAAATGATTTGTGAAGATTTTCTTCCAGTCTGTGACTCATATTTCTATTCTCTTAGCTGTGTCTTTTGAAGACAAAAGTTTTTTTATTTTTTTATTGGTGCATTGTAATCATACATCTTGATGAGGTTCAGGGTGGTAGAGGCATACATGCACACATCACCCATTTAGCCCTCCCCAATTCCCACCCCATTCCCTCCCCTTTCCCTCCTTCTCATGCTCAGCACAGTGATTGACTTTGATAAGTTTGTGTATGTACATCATGTGCATTAGGGTGTTTCCCCCTTCTCCCCTTCCTTCTCCCTCAGTTAGGGAGAACATCTTACTTTTCACTTTTTGTGACTGACTAATCTCACTTAGCATATAATGTTCTCCGATTCCATCCATTTCCCTGCAAATGACATAATTTTGTTCTTTATGGCTGAGTAAAATTCCATTGTGTGCATATCCCATAATTTTGTAACACATTCATCTGTTGATGGACATTTTGGCTGGCTCCGTAGTTTGGCAAGTGTGAATTGTGCAGCTATAAACATAGATATGCATGCATTAGTCTGGTAGTTTGGTTTCTATTCCTTTGAGTAGATAACTAGAAGTAGGATTACTGGGTCATATGGTAGATTCATTTCCATTCTTCTGAGGATCCTCCACACTGCTTTCCAAAGTGGTTGTACTAATTTGCAAACCCACCAACAGTGTATTAGAGTTCCTACTTCTCCACATCCTCACCAGCATTTGTTGTTGTTTGTGTTTTTAATGATTGCCATTCTAATTGGGGTTAGGTAAACTCTCAGGGTAGTTTTGATTTGCATCTCTCTGATTGCTAATGATGTTGAACATTTTTTCATATATTTACTGGTCATTTGTATTTCTTCTTTGTGAAGTGTCTATTTAGTTCACTTGCCCATTTTTTATTGTTTTTTTTTTTTAGTGGTGAGTTTCTTGAATTCTCTGTATATTCTAGATATTAGTCCTCTATCAGAGGAGTAGGTGGCAAAAATCTCCCATTCTGTCTGCTCTCTGTTGAAGTTCTTGATGTTTTCCTTTGCTACACAGAAGCTCTTCAGTTTAATGCAATCCCATGTGTTGATCCTCATTTTAATTTCTTGTGCCTTTGGGACT